>MCJB01048538.1:100661-112901 GCA_002018475.1 Nicotiana obtusifolia
TCTTATTTACTTTTATTACTCACTGAGTTGGAAGTACTCACTTTACTCCCTGCACCTTGTGTGCAGATTCAGGCGTTAGCGGTCCCTCTCAGAGGTACTGAATACTACTACTGGACCGGAGCTTCAAAGACTACGAGGTAGTTGCCTGCGTCCGCAGCCTCGTAACTCTTTTCTTGTTGTTTGATTCCTTCGTACAATTGTACTTAAGATTATGTAATAGTTATATTATTACTAGGACTTCTCTAGTGGCTCATGACTTTGTGACACCCCGATCTGAGGGCTGTAGTCGGGATGATTGCTATATGATATTTTCCGCAGTTGACTAATATTAAACCGTGTTTATATTATCTTCGTGTTGTTTGAAATGTCTAGCGATGTTGGAAATGGTTTGGCTTGCCTTGTCCCCAAGAGAGGCGCCATCACAACCAGGTTGGGATTTTGGGTCGTGACAACCAAATACTGAAATTTAAAACATAAAATGGCAGCCCGGTGCACAAAGCATCATGCGTTCACGGAGGGTCTGGGAAAGATCGCATCCCAAGGGGTGTAATGTAGTCAGACTACCATGATACAAGCATCAGTGGCTGATTTCACAGCTCGAACCCGTAACCTATAGGTCACACGAAGACAACCTGAGCGTTGCTCCAAGGTTCCCCTTCAAACTTAAAACAGAAACAAAACGG
Organism: Nicotiana obtusifolia; assembly: GCA_002018475.1. Taxonomy (NCBI): domain Eukaryota; kingdom Viridiplantae; phylum Streptophyta; class Magnoliopsida; order Solanales; family Solanaceae; genus Nicotiana; species Nicotiana obtusifolia. The sequence goes on from MCJB01048538.1 coordinate 101,345, forward strand.
AAAAGAAAACAAAAAACTCATAAATTGACTAAGTTGAAATCAGTACAGGAAATGCTTAGACAGGGCGAGCACGGAGCAGAAACAAAAGAATCTTGAACTTCAAGTTAGTATATGTTATCATGACCAGGAATAGATATAAAAGAGTTTAGCTCTTCTAATGCCATCTTTACCCCAAGAAAAGAAAGTCTAGGTTTTGTGGCCTGAAATGAACTAAATAAAAGACTCATATTCTAGGATTTCGGACAGTTATGAGCAGCAGCTGAAAGCCCTTAAAGCAGAAGTTTACTCAACTCATCACTACAACAACAACGATATACCAAGTGAAATTCTACAAGTGGGATCTGGGGAGGGTAGTGCGTATGCAGATTTTAGACTTTATCCCTACCTTGTGCAAGTAGAGAGGTTGTTTCCGATTGACCCTCGGCTTAAGGCAAGCATAGTCGCAACGGTTTAGAGAAAGAAATACAGTATTGAAAAAGTCAATGGAAAAGAAACACTAACAACAAGAAGGTAACCGTAAAACCGAACAAAAGTTTCTGCAACTTTCTTTTCCTCCCTCTAAAGTAGTTACATACACTAAGTTTCTGGCCTGGTACACAGGCTCCATGAATATAATGTAGTCAGACAGGTTACAGAGTTACTGCCAAAGTTTATTAGTTCAATATACATATCCAAGACAAATCAACTCTACATTAATGGAGAGAGACTAAACATTGGTGGAAAGAAACAAAAACATGAGCAGACCAATGTTTCAATTAATCAGCTTCCTCAACAGTAGCTTCAATTCGAAGGGGGACAAAACCAACAGCAACTCCAACCAAAACCAGGCCTGGAATGATGGAAGCAATCCTGAAAATCTCAACAGCAGCATTACAAGTAGAAGACAAAGCTCAACCTTTGCCTTGTGATGCTGTTTTCAAGGAACTAACAATCTTGGCAAAAGACTGCTGAGTGCGAACAGGAAGGCCTAATGAGACTACATGGTTATATGCCTTTAGCCCTCCAAATGAATTCAAACCACTAATGTAGTTTACCTTGGTTCTTTTCTGGAAAGACTTGTTTGTGCCAACACTGGCTATCAGAGTAACTGTTGCTTGAGAAAGTGTTGCCATTGCTTTCTGACCACCAACCTATGTTATAAGAGGATTTAAGTTATATGCACTGATGGTTTATACAAGTTAACTTGTTATAGCAGGTTACTTAATTATCATTTATTCTGGGTTACCACTTAATACTTACGTATTAAATAGAGTTACTTGCAATTAACTTTTAAGTGACATGAATGTGTAATGTTAGTGCATAACACAAAAACTCTTAATAATAAGAAGATGTAACATACAAAAGCTAAGTTTCAACTGGAATTTGAATAAGAAGCAAGATACACGATTGAGATACCTGGTTGTGATGGCTTGTGGAGTGCACTAAGTTTGCCAAAGTAGAGAGAAAATCTTTCTTAATTGAACCAACCACTTCAGAACAATAATTGGATGAAATGACCTAACACATTTAATTTTAAACAATCTTGTGTAAGATTGAAACTCCGTTAAATGAGATCCCTTTTTAATATAAAACCGTTATGAACAAATTCTTTATCAGTTGTGTAAGAGTCAAAATAATTTAATAATGTCTTGTGTTACTTCACCTATCGTATTAACATTTGCATTAGAGGCTCAAATTCTTTCCTGGATTACTCCCAATCCGTTCTCAGCATATGCAGCTCTAATTGCTCTCCCTCTCTCTTTCTCGTCTGTTGGAAAACTAATTCAAAGTTACGGTATCACTACTAGAAAACAGGTAAAAAGCGACCAAAAAAAACGACCAAAGTTGGTCACAAATTGGAAAAAAGCAACCAAAAAGCGATCAAAATGGCCTGGTCAGTAATTACGTGGTCACAAACAAATAGCGACCAAAGTTGGTCGCTAATTTGCGACCAACTTTGGTCTCTATCACAAAAGGACCACAAAAGGACCAAACAATCCGAAAAACATATAGAGACCGACTTTGGTCGCTAATTAACGACCAACATTGGTCGCTATGTTTTTTTAAAATTAATATATTTTGGGCAATAGCGACCAATATTGGTCGCTAAATTAATTAATTTTTTTTTAAAATTCTTAAAAGAGCGACCAAAGTTGGTCGCTACTGTCAAAAAAATAAAAAAAATTCGTCAGTTAGCGACCAAATCGACCAACATTGGTCGCTAACTGATGAATTTTTTTTTATTTTTTGACAGTAGCGACCAACTTTGGTCGCTATTCTCCCAGATTTTAAAAATCTGGGTAATATAGCGACCAAAGTTGGTCGCTAATTTGCAGATTTATTTTTTTTCCAGCAAAATAGCGACCAACTGGAGACCAAAGTTGGTGGCTTTTTTTGGTTCAATTTTTCCAGAAATTGCCTGTTTTGGCAGCTACACCACCTGCCAGCTTACCAAATTCCTAAAATAGGCATTTTATGCCATGAAAACAAGAACAACAACAACAATAAACAATGAGAATAACAACAACAATAAACAACATCATTAAACAACAACATTAAAAAATAACAAGCTATAAAGTTCAAATGAACTTATACATTATATGAACTGTTATTACAATTCAATGTCTACTAATGTCTACATCATGAGTGGCATCGTCGGATGAAGTGTCATTATCAAGATTATCATCCGGCGATGATTCACGTGACCGGGGAATCAGAAAATTAGCGCCAGAAGCCAAGAGAGATTTGAGCTGCTCTTGTATGGCAGCATACTGAGCATCTCTAAGCTTTTCTCTTTCTTCTCTAACCTTCTCTCTTTCCTTAGCAGCTTCTAGCTCGGCTGTGAGCTTTGCTACATGCTCCCGCACATAGGAGAGGCTCTCCCCATCAATCGACTCCGCTTGCGAGGAAGTGCCTATTCCTTGCATTCCACACCTATAGCGGTGAAATTTCTTAGCGGGAAGCCCGTATACCTTCCCCCTTTTGGATCGCCAGCAGCCTGCGTCCATAGTCTTTCAGCATCCTCGTCCGACGGTTGGATTGGTTCGCCCGATGAAGATGGTGGCTGGCCGCATACAAATTCTTCCAACTCAGCTGTGAAGCGACTCTATAAGAAAAATTAAATTAGTATTCAAAAGTTATATAAAACTAAATCAAAGTACTTAATGAAAATTGAAAACTTACATGTACAGCGGAGGCTCGGTCCTCGACCCACCTTTCTTCGTCCGAATCTTTCTTCTTCTTGACAATATGAGTTTGCTTGAATAACTCATCTTGCCTCATCGGACGGCCCAGCTTCTTCTCCTGAAAACCTCTTGAAACGACCATCTTCCCGCTGGAAAGCCTCTTGTAACGAGGCATTCCGCAGAATTTACAACTGTCCAGACCAGCATCATCTTTAAAGTATAACATGCAACCAGCTTCACAACAATCAATTCTCATTGCCGAAATCCTAACTTAGAAACCAATCTCTTTGCCTTATAAAAATCAAGAGGTAAGTCGACATCACGGTCAACTAGCTTGCGCATAAGGTCGATGAAAGAGTCCATGGCTCCTTGAGAAATATTCCAGTCAGGTTTCATACTTAGTAATCTAACTGCAACAGACAACTTAGAGTGCGGACTTCCGTCGCGTAGTGGACGACTAGCTTCCTCTAATTGATCAAAAAAACGTTTTGCCTCATCATTAGGAGTTTGTTCAATAATTTCATTAGAATCACCCCCAAAGTGCATCCCAAAAGCATCCGAAACCATATGACGAATTCCGGAATCCCTATTTGTATTATCCACCGACCTACTACTTTCACCCACAACTAGATTATGAAATATCCCATCTCTACCATTGATCTCTCCATGATAAGTCCAAACAAAGTAATTTTTTATAAACCCCTTTCTATAAAGATGAACCTTAACTTCATCCGGTTTTTTAAATTTCATACAGTCGCACTTAACACAAGGGCACCTAATTAATCCATCTTGTAGGTAGGGTGGAAGTGACATTGCATGTCTAATGAAGTCATCCACCCCTTCTACAAAATCCTCCCTCAATCCCCGTCGATTAGGATAATTCCTATTGTACATTCAAGTACGATGTTCCATCTATACAAATAAAACAAGAGAAAAATTATAAACTAAACGTTCAATTTATAACAATTAGTATGGAACAGATACTTTACTAATTAGTACATTAGAACAATTCTTTCTTTACTAATTAGTACATTAGACCAACTAGTACATTAGAACAATTCTTTCTTTACTAATTAATACATTAGAACAATTAGTATGGAACAATTAGAGCGACTAATTGCTCTCTTTGGCTTACGTGGAGGTCAGTTTTGTATTTTTACTTATTTATTATTTTAGTAAATTCGTTGTTTATTTTACTTCTAATTAGTACATTAGAACAATTAGTCAGATACTTCTTAAATTTTATGTATCGATAATGTAATTACACGTAAATTTCTATAAAAATATTAATTAGTAACCTCATAAAAATGATAACTAACCTAATATAATGTTAAACTACACTCTGTAATACATAACTTAAGTCCTATTGAAGAAAAAGTTTACGTGGCAGCTATAATTTGGCTCGAAAGTTTATCTGTATATGATGGCATTTACTTGAGGATTAGCAGTAGAAAAAAAATGAAAATAGAACATCAATATTTTGAATTTTATTCAGATGAACAAGACACCATTTTTCCATTTTACAAGGTAAATTCGCAGGGGTCATGTGTTCACTATCTTGATATACAATGTCCATGTATTAACTCTAAAAAGTTCTCTAAATTCAATTTTCAAACAACATCTTGAATAGAAGACAACACTTCCACTTTCATTATACAAATTATTTAATTTAACAAATGGAGGGATTTTATTTTAATGGTGTCAGCGAAAGAGAACAAGATTGCATCCATAATCAAAGATGAACTACAATCAAGGGATATAAAATAAACATGAATAGAAACTCATAGGTAAAAGAAAAAAATATAATAGGCATATACACACCTTATATTCTGTGTGTGGTGAAGGAGATAGAGAGAGAGGCGGACGGATAAGAACAGTAGGTGCAGCGGCGGCGGTGCAGCGGCAGCGACGGTGCGGCGACGGTGCAGCGGCGGACGATTTTAGGGGTGGGGGATAAGAACAGTAAGCGGGTTAGGGTTTGTCTATTTGGGATTTTGGGGATTTTGGGGGAAATGAGTTAGACAGCCCGTTTTTGTCTGAATTAAAACAAAATAGCGACCGAAATTGCGACCAGGCTTGGTCGCTTTATTAAAAAATTATTTAAATAAATTCAAAATAGCGACCAAGGTTGGTCGCTATCTTCGGTAGTTTAGCAGATGAATTTATAAATATTTATATTTATATATATATATATAATAACATATACACTTATATTATACTATATATATATCGAATATAATTTAGGTACCTATACTGTATTATATATTTATTTATTTATTTTGAACTATATTCGATATTTAGTGCGTTAGCTAAAATTATATAGTAGAGCGTATTATATATATATACTAAGTGTATTGCATACACTAAGTGTAATATATTGATATAGTATAACGCTATACTATATATACACTATACAATACACTTAGTATATGCAATACACTTACTGTATATATATATACTATACAATAATATAAATATAAGTATAATATAAATCATGTAGAGACCAACTTTGGTCGCTAACTGCTGATTTTTATTTTCTATATTTTTGGTTTGGTGACCAACTTTGGTCGCTAAGTGGTGAATTTTAAAAAAATTATAATTAATTTTGTGACCAGTTTTGGTTGCTATTTAGCAAATTAAATTAATTTAAAATAAACAGAAGTGACCAACTTTGGTCACTAATTGGCGACCAAAGTTGGTCTCTATATGATTTTTCGGAAATTTGGTTCTTTTGTGTTGGAGACTAATGTTGGTNTAGAGCGACTTTTTGCTCTCTTTGGCTTACGTGGAGGTCAGTTTTATATTTTTACTTATTTATTATTTTAGTAAATTCTTTGTTTATTTTACTTCTAATTAGTACATTAGAACAATTAGTCAGATACTTCTTATATTTTTTGTAATACAAGGGATTAATATGCAGTTAAGTTGTACTACGGAGCATGCGTGCGTATCAATATAATATATATAAATATAGTATAGCGTATTACATATCAAGTTATATATACATGTATTATACAATACACTATACTATAGTATATTATATTGTATAGTGTATTATATATCAATATATATTCGATATATCAAGGGGTGTGTGTGTGTGTGTGTATATATATATATATATATATATATATATATATATATAAATATTAAAGTTATATTCGATATATATATAGTATAATATAGTATAGTATATATATACTAAATGTATTGCACGCACGCTCCGTAGTACACTTAACTGCATATTAATCCCTTGTATTACAAAAGCGTTAATGGCTTACATTTATATTATTTAGACATGCAGTAAATACAAAATTGAGTTTAATTTTGGTAAAATGTTAACAAAAAAGCGACCAACTTTGGTCGCAAATATACTTTAATATTTGCGACCAACGTTGGTCCCCAAAAGAAAATCAGATTTATTTTAATTTTCCAGATAAGCGACCAACGTTGGTCGCTTATCTCCCCATAAAATTTTCCTCCAATAAGCGACCAACGTTGGTCGGAAAAAAAAATCTGATTTATTTTAATTTTTCAGATTAGCGACCAATGTTGGTCGCTTATCTCCCCATAAAATTTTCCTTCAATAAGCGACCAACATTGGTCGCAAATGTTAAACGTGGGTCCAATTTTGCGACCAAAATTGATCGCCAATTGTGAATTTTCTTTGACCAGATTAATCTGACCAGTCCGGTCAACATGTTGACGAATTTAGCGACCAATTTGCGACCAATATTGGTCGCTAATTGCTTTAAGTTTTTTTTATTTTTATTTTTTCTAAATTCGCGACCAATATTGGTCGCTTTTTGTGGCAGACCAATGTTGGTCGCTAATTTTTGGTCGCAAAAATGCTGTTTTCTAGTAGTGGTAGGAAACCTTAATCGTTTAGGATTTGATATTTGCTAGTTTATTTATTCCATGTCTAGATAAGATTTGTAGTTAGAATTAATATAAGAATAAACTTTCATGTTTCTAGTTGAAGTAGGTTTTGTACTATTATAATTAAAGGTATTAATAGCTTATTTTGTGTGTGGAGATCTGTAAGAACTATAGAGAGCTTTCAAAAATTTATAATAAAATATTTTTCCTTCGTAGTCTCTCTATCAATGCATCAAAACTCCCCAAACTTTGTCTGAGATGGGTTTGCTAACGTACTACATGATTATAATAGGTTAGCATTGTGCGTGTCCTTAAAAAAAATTCTTTATACATACAACAGGACGACACCATCTCAAAACACAATGTAAAATATTGTAATAGGGAGTAAAAACTTTAGAACTTCAACATCCCATGCCCAAATCATCTGCAAACCCTATTGTACAATAGGTCAATACCATTTGCACAAAATTCTGAGTATAACCTTAGACTCATCTAAACCTAACGAATAACAGCTGGACTCTAGAATTAATGTGTATCCGGATCATGGGAGCTAACAATCTTCGGTATCCTTATATTGTAACGTTATTGTTGTTGCGCACACTTATGTAAGTAAATATTGTAAAATGACATTGTATTACTGCTCTCAAAATAATAGCTAAAAAATATATATTTTGTATGTGTATATATATCTTTATCTATACTATATTAAAAACACGAAAAATAATACAAAGTTGGATAAAGTATGTATTGTATATTAAGATGATACAAGAAGAAATGCACAATTATATTCTAACTAATAAACAATTATATTAACCATCAAAAAATATTACATCTAAAAGTTGATTTAAAATTTTTCCACGAATAACAACTATCAAATAACCAGCTTCGAGGGTAACTAAGACTGTAATTTGTTTAGGGGTGTAACTAATTTCGTGCAAAGTATATGGGATTTTTTTAACTCAAGCGCCATATTTTTCGCTTATAGATTAACATATTCCTTTTAGAATCCATTAATTGTAAGTAATTCCATTATAATCTTAGACTCTTATTTCCATAAAGAAAATATTCGGATGCATGGTTACGCGCTTGAATAGAGAAAGAAAGCTCACTCCAAAACGAAGAAAAAATAGATTGATCAAAATATAGCGGTTGAATAATATCTTTTGCAATAATAATTTCGTCTTTCTAATATAATGTAAATAAGTCAGATGACATTTCTTATTGATCATAGAAATAGAGCAATTGTATTTTTGTCCTGTGACTTTCTTCTTTCATTGAAAGTTAGCTGATTAGGATCAATAATTTTTAAAAACTTACACTTTTGTTAATTTTAATTTTATAACTGGAACACAAGTTTTAATATATTATATATATAATTTTTTTTAAAATTATATTTATTGAAATATGATACACACAACCCGCATATCATAAGATTAGTATGCACACATATTTTTACGACTATAAGATGTAAATAGTGTTGGGCTGCGGGCTATAAGTGATAGCGGTGTATAAGCCCAAGAGCCCGATGTCGCGAAAACGGACACAAAGCCCATTAATATAGTAGCGCACGGAGACATAGTATGACATTGAATTTTGTAGTCAACAACGTAACATCACTTATTGTCGTGTTTCAAACGCCAACTTCCATAACCGTTTCTAGGACAAAAAATTAAGATCCACTTCCCCCCTCCAATTGCCGGCTTTCTCGTGTACTTTCCCTTAAGAAACTTTTCTTTGCAAGTACGAATCTCAAAAATCCATCACCCGTCGAAATTACCAAAACAAATATTTTCAACAACCAATTTCTAAAACCTCTAATTCCTTATTATTTGACTCCTTTAGTTTCTTTTTTTCTTCTTTTAATCCTTGATATATCTTTTACTAGGCGTAATAATTAGTTTTCCACATAAGGAAACGGTCTTCTGAAAACTTTGATCAATATCAAGAAAAGGTTCTAAGGGATTGAACAACATCTGATTTTTTTTTCTCGCGCTGACAGGGGTAACTTTGTTTTTATAAGTTTGCTTCCTATTGATTCCTTGTTTTGACTTTTGAATTAGCATAAATTCATGAATTTTTGTGTTCATAAAATAACATCTTATTGGTTTGCATGTCATTGCCCCTTCCTTTTATCTTTCATGAGTCGAGAGTCAACCGGAAACAACTTCTCTGTCCTTTTCAAGGTAGGGGTAAGGTCTGCATATACATTATGCTCCCAGACCCATAAACTGGGTTTTGTTGTTATTTTCCTTGTATATCCAAGGAGGAGGTTTGGGGTTCTCAAATAATACCATGAATCCTCCAAAATTTCAATTCAGGTTCTAAGACTTAATTAATTGAGTAATTGAATAACTAAACATAAGTTGTTGATGAATTGATGGTAGCTAAATTAGAATATTTGATGTCCTGTTAAACCATAATTGATGGATAGAAGGTTGCCTCCCACCCTTGTTGTTATGATTTTCATTTGTGTTTGTGTTTCTTTGTTATGAGTTTAATCACTGTTAGATTTTTTAACCGAGGGTCTCCTGGAAACAGCCTCTCTACTCCTCATGGCAGGGGTAATGTTTGCGTACCGTCTACCCTCCGCAGACCCTACTTGTGGAATTTTACTGGGTTATTGTTGAGTTTAATCATTGTTCTAATTGCTTACCACAACTTGGAAATATTGCAAACTCTTACCTTTGGAACATTTTCTCTCTAAATTAGTTTTTTGCTTTTTCTTTCTTTCTTTTGTTGTTAATGATTAAATTAAAAAGGGAGATCAAATTTGGTGAAGATGGGAATCATGGGGGCGTTGATATTGGTATCAACGATGATGGTGATGAGCAACGTGCACGCTGGAGATACAAATCCTGTTTTTGATCCTTGTTCCGACACAAAAATTCAGAGATGGGATGGTTTCACTTTTGGGCTTGCGTTTTCTTCTAAGGAATCGTTCTTTTCCAATGGGACACAGCTCTCTCCTTGTGACCAACGACTCTCCCTTTCTGGCAATTCTGCTCAACTGGCTGTTTTTAGGCCCAAAGTGGATGAGATTTCACTCCTCACAATCACTAGCAGCGACTTCAATCCTGTACGTCATCATACATACTAAATTTTATCTCTTATAAATGTCCGACTAATTGTTAGGAAGAAAAGTGAATAGTATCTCAAAAGGAAGTGTCTCTCGTGGATTACAAAGAGCTCTCTTTTTTCACTTCATAAGGAATTCTATTTTAGTGATCTAGTAAAGAGCTAGTGAAGAGGTTGGGCTTGCGCACACGAGTAATGGACCTGAAGGCTAAAGTGGTGGATTTGTCCCCACACTCCCCTCACCCTGCACACGAGATATACTGGTCACTGTGTCAGAACGAGCAAATATGTGGACTATAAATCTATTAAGAAATTTGAATATGTACATTTTGCTTGGTTTGTTACATGTCTAGGTCTTCATATTTTCACATTGCAAATAAAAAAGATTAGACCATGTTTTTTAGACCTCTTTATATTTTTCACATTACAAACGAAGAGATTAGACCTTGTTTCTGTTGGTTTTGGCAAAAGTCCCACATCGGTGGGTAGAGAAAATGTTGGATGGAATTTTCCCTATAAAAGGAGGCCTAATGTTTAGGATTTAAACACACCTCTCATTTGCCTTTATATCTTCTTAAGGCATTTGTATCTTCTCTCTTTAGTATTATTTCACTTGTATTTTTGGAGTGGAATAAAATATTGGTTGTGTCCGAGGAAGTAGGCAAAATTGGCCGAACCTCGTAAATTCTGGTGTTCCTTTTGTTGTTGCTTTATTGTCTATTTATTATTTGGTGGCTGTCATAATTTTGGTATAGTAGTTGTGACTTATTCACACTATATACATTTGGCTTCCGCAACAATTGGTATCAGAGCCAAGGTACTGTCTAAGTATGCTCTGTGGTTGCAGCATAGTCTGATCTTCCACATCAGAAAAGATTTATCTTGGTAACTGAGTCAAGGTTCTGTCTGAGTATGCTCTGTGGTTGCAACTTAGTTTGATCTTCCACACCAGAAAGGAAATAATCTTGAATTGTGTCGTCAGCTATTAAATAATATTTTGTGTCAAAAATGGGAGACAATAAACAAGAAGAAGCTACATCAAGTGTCAATAATACGTCATTGTTGGCATCTTCGCTTATGACAAGAATTGTGTCAAATGCGAAATTTGCGGTAGAAATTTTTGACGGGTCAGGACATTTTGGGATGTGGCAAGGCGAGGTTCTAGATGTCCTTTTTCAACAAGGGCTAGACCTTGCCATTGAAGAAAAGAAACCAGATATTATTGGAGATGAAGATTGGAGAATCATCAACCGTGTTGCTTGCGGTACCATTCGATCCTACCTTGGAAGAGAGCAGAAATATCCATACACAAAGGAAACTTCTGCAAGTAAATTATGGAAAGCATTGGAGGATAAATTTTTGAAGAAAAACAGTCAAAATAAATTGTACATGAAGAAGAGACTGTTTCGCTTCACCTATGTTCCTGGTACCACGATGAATGC
>MCJB01048539.1:0-15756 GCA_002018475.1 Nicotiana obtusifolia
AGCATTATTTTAATTGGTTGTGCAAGAAAAATAATCACCGCATACACTAACGCAATATTTAATATGCGAATCTATATGTTATTTCGGTAGAAGAGCAAGGATTTTATTAAAGAAATTCAAAACATAAATAAGTAAATGCATGAAAAAGCTTCAATATTCTTTTCACTTAGAAAATAACTTCTTGGTTTTATCAACTGCTTTTGTGTGATCACTTCCCAAACAAATATAGATTTTTTCAAAACAGAAAACTCAAATTTACAACTAAAATTATTAACAATTTATATAATTACATTGGAGATTCCCAATAAATAAAATGTATAAAAAAATTAGAAAAAAAAAACTAAATGCAAGGAAGAGAAGATTTTAGACTTCAAAGAGATTAATGCAAATGAAAATTTTGAAAAAAGAAATAAAGTTAGACAAAAAGTGCAACTCGAGTTCATTACAAGAAGGGGGCTCATTGGGCGATGAAAAGGGCTAATTCCATCAAATATAAAATTCACCTTTTACAAGATTTACTGAGTAGATAAGGGAAATAAAAGAATTTTGAATACTGAAATAAATAAAAAAGAAAAATCTTCTTCAATTTTAGACCATAACTTAAAAATATTAAGATGAAGACAAAGAGTAAGAGACTCAATTTAAATTATATAAAGAAGAACTGTATATACTAGCAACTTTCTGAACGTTAATTTATTTTTCAGGTCAATGACTCTTGTGTACATCTCATAGAAAACTTACATTGCTGATCGAATTATAACTGAAGCTTAAGCATTCTATTTAACAGTTACAACATCTTACACATTTTCATGAATTTGTTCAAGGCTTCAACACTTAATTGAGATTCTTGGTTATAGACTACTCCAATATTACCTTGAAAACTTATAGTTGAAACGTATTGTGTTTTTGAAAGTTCAAGAGGAATAAATGCGTGAGGATTGCAAACAAGCTACTTAATAATATTTTTGGAAGTTCAAAATAAATTTTTAGTTATACTTTTATGACAATAAAAATAACGTCGTAAAATTTTACCGTCTTAACTATACAATTGGGCCCGGGCGTAGCTCGGGCTAATCGTACTAGTACTATCTTACAAATGGGAATAAAGCACACACCATGTCATTTTGTTATTCTGGTCAATTAGTCTTACTATTATGCATTCTTCGCTTGTTCTCTTGGCATTAGTGCTTTGTTGTAGACGTAGAATGACAAAAAAGTGTCTGTTCTAATGAGAAATTTGTCAACCTTCTGTAACGTGCGCCCAGAAGGATTTTATTGTAACTACATAAAGAGCGAGCATTTTCATTGGGCTAAAAGGCACTTTACTATAGCTCCTGCAGAAAATTTTGATTGTCCAGACCTATTTACCCCTGTACTTTTGTCATCAACATCCCCTTGTTCTTCTCTCTTACCTCTGCTTTCCAAAATGTGAACCCCACTGGTGGGTCCCACTCCCCATCCATCACTTCTCTTTCTATTCCTATGAAATCCACGTGCCTCTCTTCGAAGGAAAAAAAGTATCCACTCAACTGTTTGTTAGTATGAACTCTAAATTAGTTTGATTTTTTAATATTTGGTAACAACATATATTTGAACAATTTTGTGTACCCTAGGTCAAAATTTCGATTCTATCATATTAAGTGATTAGGTTGCACACATAACACTCTAAAGATCACTTGGTTTCTTAACAAATTGTATAAACATCATAACATAGGAATTTTAATATTTTGAATTGATCATTTGGATAATTAGCTCGGGGCATTAAAATTTTTGCATACATCAGATGGCTTAATTAGTCCAATCAGATTTTAGGTTACTATCATTTATTCGAAATATTTAAAAACTTAACAAAATTAATGATTAACACTCATAGGCAAATTAGTGCGATATAAATAAATAAACACATGAAGAAGCTTAAATATTCTTTTCACGTGTTATCGTACGACGCAACCTTTTGTTGGACAATCGATACTCTTATATTTATATTTTTTCTTTTGAGTTTTCTCTTTAATAGCTGTGCGTATTTAACTTCTTTTTTTTTTACATATAATACATTATACACATAATAACCGTAGAAATTAAAAATAAATCTAAAAGAATGGATGGTCATATCTTCTGCTTATAAGATAGTAAATCTTGGACATCTTTGCGTCAAAGACTTACACATGAATAGAAACTGACTCTCCCATCTAAATTTTTTGTACCTGTTTTTTTTTAGATTAGGTTAAAAATGCCAATCCAATACCTAAAAGATATAAAACGGACCTATTTTAAAACAAAAAAAGTTGTTTTATCAATTACTTTTGTGCGATTACTTCCTAAACAAATACAATTTTTTTTCAAAATAGAAAGCCCAAAATTACAGCTAAAATTATTAACGGTTTATATAATTACATTAGAGATCCACGTCAAACAAAATATATCAGAAAACTAGAAAAGGAAAGACTAAATACAAGGAAGAGAAGATTTTAGAGCTCAAAAGAGATAAACATAGACGAAAATTTTGAAAAGAGAAATAAGGTTAGACAACAAAGTACTACCAGAGATCATTACCAGAAGGGGACTCATTGGGTGATGAAAAGGGTTAATTTCATCAAATAAAGAATTCATATTTTACAAGATTTACCAAATAGCTACAGGAAATAAAAGAATTTTGAATTCTGAAATTAAAAAAAAAAAAAAAAAAAACTTCTTCAGTTTTAGAACATACTTAGAAATATTAGAATGAAGAAGAAGAGTGAGATATTCAATTTAGATCATACAAAGAAAAATTGTATATTCTAGCAACTTCCTGAATGTTAATTTATTTTTCATGTCAATGACTCTTGCATACATCTCAAACAAAACTTATACTCATGATCAGATCTTAGCTGAAGCTTAAATATATTATTACATCATTCGCATGATACTCAACAATTTCAATATTTTACACGTTCATTATGAACTTCATTAAGGCTTCTATACTTGTTTGAGACTCATAGTTATAGACCATTCTAGCATTACCTTTGGAAACCTATTAATTAAAATGTATTGTGTTTTTGGGAGTTCAAAAGGAATAAATATGTAAGGGTTGCAAAGAAGTTAAAGGTATTTTTGGGAGCTCAAAAGAAATTTTTAGTTATACTTCTATAACAATAAAAATGAGGTAGTACAACTTTACTGCCTTAACTATGCAATTGGGCACGGGCTAATCGTAACTAGTAATCTAAATATGTGCTTTATGTTTAGATGCAGTATGACGTTTTCTGTGATGACCCGATAGGTCATTTATAGTTTTACCCTTCATTTCTGTATTTCGAGATTTTGAATAGCTCTATTTTTAGCATTTTTTGATTTACGTGCATAGTCCGTGTCCTTTTTTCGGAAGGTTTATATGAGAAAATTGATGAAAAGGTGAAACCGTGCCTTAAAACTCATTTGAGTTGACTTCGGTCAATGTTTTGAGCAAATGGACCCCGGATCAGTATTTTGACAGTCCTGGTGGGTCCGTATCGTGATTTGTGACTTGAGCGTCTGTCCGGAATCGAATTCGGAAGTCCCTAACTTGATTTATCGTAATTTATTGAAAACTAGAAGTTTAAAGATTTAAAGAATTCATAAATTCGACCGTAGTTTGACTTTGTTGCTATCGGATCCGAATTTTCGTTCCGGAACATGGTACAGGTTCGTTCCAGTATTTATGACTTGTCTGCAAAATTTGGTGCAAAATGAAGTTTATTTGACATGATTTGGACGTCCAGATGAGAAATTGAAAGTTCTTAAATTTTCTTTGAAAATTTCATTTGTTTTGATGTCAGATTCGTAGTTCTAGGTGTTATTTTGGTATTATGATTGTGCGAGCGAGTTCGTATGATATTTTTGGACTTGTGTGCATGTTTGGTTTAGAGCCCGAGGGGTTCGGGTGAGTTTCGGAAAGGCTATGAATGTTTTTGAACTTAAGAAATTTCTGGTTTTGGCTTTCTGCTGTCATCTGGTGTTTTCTTTTTTGCGATCGCGAAGATACTCCCGCGATCGCGAAGATACTCCCGCGATCGCGAAGAGTAATCTGGGATGGGGAAGTTTTTCTTCATCGCGAACGCGATGGCTTGTACGCGAACACAACGCTTTAGCGGTTGCCCTTCCCGAACGCAGGCAGCCTTTCGCGGACGCATAAGGTTGAGGGACCTGGGAAGGGGACTTGTGGTTTGCTCTACGCGGACGCGAACCCTGGCTCACGAACACGGAGGCCTGGGGGGAGCAGCCTTTGTGAATGCGTAGGCCATTTAGGCCACTGTGTATCACGAACGCGGCAAACCCTTTGCGAACACAAAGAAGGACTGACGCCCAGACCTTAAATATTTCCAAACACGAGATTTCACTCACTTTTCACTATTTTTTCATTAGAGCTCGGCCTATAGGCGATTTGGAGGAGAAATTTCATCACCCTTTCATAGGTTAGTATACTTTAGCTTATTTTCTTCCATTTCCATCATCACCCGTTAATTTCTAACCTTAATCTTTGTTCTTTCATGGTAGAAAATTAGGGATTTGGGAAGAATTGAGGATTTTTGCAAATTTCGGATTTAGACCTCAAATTTGGGTCGGATTTCAAAACTAATTACATAATCGGGTTGGGGTTGAATGGGTAAATGAGTTTTGGTCCAAATCTCGGGTTTTGACCAAGCGGTCCCGCAGTTGACTTTTTGGAAAAAATGTAAAAATATTAGCTTTATGTATTGTAATTAATTTTCCTAGCGTTATTTGATGTTATTGAGTCAATTTTGGTTAGATTGGGTTGGTCAGGAGGCCGATTTTTAGAGGAAAGGCCCTGGTAGAGTTTTGATTTGCTTGCGGAGCGAGGTTAGTGTTGGGTCTAACCTTGATTTGAGGGAATTAGGAACCCTTGAGCTAGTGCTATGTGAAATTCATGTGTAGCGGCATATATGCGATGTGACGAGTGCATATACGCCGTCAAAATACTTGTTTTCATGCTTTTTTTCGTATTTCATTAATTATTTTATTCCATGTCTTCACTGTTACATGCTTTAAATGCTTCTCATGCCTTTATTTGCTACTTGTCAGTTATTATTCTCATATTAGAAATGTTAAATTCTCCCATGTCCATTATTAACGCTACTTGCCTTAATTGACTTGCTTGTACCCTTTAGTTGTCATTTATTTGACTTGTCTTACTGCTTAGTATTAAATATAGTAAATTCTTAATTTGGGACGGGATTCCCTTTCTAGTTCAGCTTTCGTATTCGTTAATCGTAGAGATCCTTATAATTTGAGTTGTTGAATTGATTTTATTTATTGATATTGATATGGTGGGATCGGGTTGTACGCCGCAACATGTGAGATAAGGAAGGACTGATACGGTGAAATAAGGGAGGATTATGATATTGATTCTAATTATATGGTGGGATCGGGCTGCACGTCACAACAGCTGAAATAAGGGAGGATTGATATGGTGAAATAAGAAAGAATTATGATATTGATTCTAATTATATGGTGGGATTGGGTTGCTCGCCACAACATATATTTTACTTGTATTTATAGATATTTACATGGAGGAAATAAGGAGGATTGTGTTTGTACGGTGAGATTGGGTTGCGCGCCGCAATACTTTATGTGTTTTGGTATTCCTTGTTGCAGTGTGTTTGGCTTTGGTATTTTCATACGAGTTTATGAGGATTTGTATCTATGGTTCCACTGGTTTTCGAGGACTGAGGTTATGATCATGAGTTATCTGCTTTATTTTTCTGTATTTTCTTTCTTGTCATAATTATTATATTGCATATAGGTTATTGTAAGTGACCTGTATTAGCCTCATCACTACTTCGTCGAGGTTAGGCTCCGCACTTACAGAGTACATGGGATCGGTTGTACTCATACTACACTGTACTTTTTGTGCAGATTTTGGAGTCGGTCCCAATAACGGTCAGTAGATTGCTCGGGTTGACTATTGGACGGAGACTTGAGGTACAACTGCTCGGTGTTCGCAGTCCTGAAGTCCCCTTCTACTTTATCGTAGTTGTGTATTTTCTTTCAGAAAGCTTTAATTTTATTCAAACCTTTATCTGTATTATTCTAGTAGCTTATGCACTTGTGACACCAGTTCTGGGTATTATTTAGATATTTCGGTTACTATGACTTTTTGTACTTTATTTTAGTTTTAATACAATTATTTTAGTTTAATTGGCATCAGTTAATTTGATTTGTTAAAAATGGCTTAAAACTATTCTAAAACAAGCAATTATGTAACGACCCGGCCGATCATTTGAGTATTTTAGCCCTAAAATTTATGCTCCCTCTATGTTATCTTGTGGTTACATGACTTGCCGTGGAGCTTGGTGTCGGGTTCGGGAGAGTTTCGGAGTGAAATGGGACACATATTCCCTAAGTTAGAAGTTTAAGTCGTAGGAGTTGACTGTAATTTGACTTGTGTGAAGACGACTCCGGAATGGAGTTTTTACGATCCTGATAGCTCTGTATGGTGATTTTGGTCTTAGGAGCGTGTCCGGATGTTGAATTGGAAATCCGTAGGTTGTTTCGGCGTCATTTGGCGAAAGTTAGAAAATGGAAGATTTTGAAAAGTTTGACCGGGAGTGGACTTTATTGATATCGGGGTAGGATCCTGATTTCGGATGATGGAATAGGTCCGTAATGTCATTTTATGACTTGTGTGCAAAATTTGGTGTCAATTAGAGTTATTTTGGTATGAATCGGCGTTGGTTTCAGAATTCAAAAGTTTATAGTTGTATAGGCTTGAATTTTGGGTTGCGATTCATAGAATTTACGTGGCTTGATGTGATTTTAGGCCTCTAGTAGGTCTGTTATGTGTTTGGAAGTAGTTGGTATATTTGGATGTGGTCCCGGGGGCCCAAGTGTGAATCGGATTGAAATCGGATCATCTGTGGACTTGTGGGATTGCTGAAGGTGCCCAGCTTCTAGTGTTTTCGCACCTGCGGAGGAAATGGCCGCAGGTGCAGGCTCGCAAAAGCGAGCCACTAGTCGCAGAAGCAGAAATGTCCTAGCCCAGCTGGGATCGCAGGTGCGAGATGTTGACCGCATCTGCGCGTCCGCAGGTGCGTAGAATGGTCGCAGATGTGGAGGAAGGTTGTTTGGTCGATCATCACAGAAGTGGAGAAGACTCCACAGGAGCGCACTCGCAGGTGCGAAGCTTGTCCGCAGAAGCGGAACTTGCTTGAGTAAGTGGAATCCGCACCTGCGATGGAAATTTCGTAGGTGTGGAGTCGCAGATGGGGCAGCAAGGTTGCAGGTGCGGTTTAACTGGCAGAAAAAGGGAATTTTTGAGGGTTTTGATTTATATTTCATTTTGGGATTTGGGAGCTTGATGGGAGACGGAATTTCGAGGAATTTTCAAAGGAATTATTGGGGTAAGAGTTCTTAACTCGATTTTGGTTAAATTACACTAATCTATCATTGTTATTATCATGTATTTAAGGATTGGAGCTGGAAAACTTTAGGAAAACGGTAGAACTTCTTAGACTAAGTTTTTGGATTTTGAAAGGCAAAATGAGGTCGGATTTGGATAATTCTTGTATGGTTGGACTCGATATTGAATGAGTGTTCGGATTTTATAATTTTGGTCGAGTTTTGAGATGCGGGCCTGGGTTGACTTTTTGGGTCGATTTTTCAATTCTTTGCAAAGGTCGTAATTTCATTGTTTATATTAGTTTCCTATACTTATATTTATAGTATGAAATTATTTTGGCTGGATTCGAGCCTTGCGGAGTTGGAAATCGAGGGAAAGGCCTTCTAGTTGATTGATTTAGCGTGGTTTGAGGTAAGTGAGGTGTCTAACCTTGTGTGGGGGAAATTCCCCTTAGAATTCGGTATTGTTGTGATAATTGTGATATGTGAAGGCCTTGTACCCAAGGTGACGAGTGTGTACACGAGCTAAATGTTAAAATTTCGGGTTTTAGCTATGTAGTTTCCTTTCATGCTTAGCTGAGTTGCTTTAACATGTTATGGTTATCATATTTAGTCTAATTTCACATGTCTACTTGTCTTATTTCTTATTTGCAACTTGTCCTACATGTTTAGTTGAGTTACTTGCTTCTTTTTATTCCGTACTCATTATTTAACTGTGAATTCTTCACTTGAAATTGCTATTCTTGGAATATCCTGTTGTTGAGTTTGGTACTGAATTGCAAAGGTCGTGGTTTCTATTGAGGCAAAGTGTAATTTGTGAAATATTATTTTATTGAGTTATTCTCCGGTTGTTATTGTTGAGACTTTGTGTACATTGTGGTTCATTGGGGGGTCCTTATTGTGAAACTCTGTTATTGTTGATTTTTTTGGCAAGTTGTGATATTGGGCACTTGAGGTGCGAATTGTGATACATTGTGTTATTGATACGCATGCGGTGGTATAAGGTCTGGGTGTTGAAAAGCATGTGGTGATATAAGGGGGCTTGATACGCGTGGATAGTAGGGGAACTACTATAAGCCACGCGGTGTGATAAGGTGGGCTAAAATACGGGGTGCTATTTCGGGAAAAAATAATTTTCAAAACTAAATGTAAAGGCTCCCGCGGTGATATAAAGAATGATTGTGAGTTACTTTTATGATCTGGAACTATGAGGCGACGCCTCAGTAGTGGCCCTTGTTGATCTTCCTCTATTTGCTGTATTTGCCTTGATTGTTTATTTCCTTAACATGTAAATCCTCGTTTCCTTTTGTATTGTATTATCTGTCTTGATTCCGTATTGTTAACTTTCCGTAAATTTCTTATTATTTCATTTCCATTGTCATTATCATTATATCGTTATATCTTTCGTCTTGTTTCATATTATGATCAGTAGGGCCTTGACCTGACCTCGTCATTACTCTTACGAGGTTAGGCTTGGCACTTACTGGGTACCGTTGTGGTGTTCTTATACTATGCTTCTGCACATCATTTTGTGCATATCCAGGTACTTCCTATCAGTCCCGCATTAGTAAGCTGAGGTTGCTTTGGAGACTTCAAGGTACACCTGCCCGCGTCCCCAGGCGGGGGAGTCCCCTTCTATCCTGTTTTTCCTTATTTCATTACACTATCTTACATAGTGATGTATAGGATTGTTCAGAATTGTTACTGGAGCTTAAGACTTATACTTCACCATGTTTTGGGAGTTGTGCATTCTGAGTTACAAATATTATATATGCAATTGTGAAGTTTTGATATTTTTAAGTTGTTATTTTCATTTTTCCGTACGTTGATAGGCTTACCTAATTTAAGAGACTAGGTGCCGTCACGACTTCCTACGTAGGGATTTGAAGTCGTGACAAATTAATATTAAGACGCTATTGACAATTAGGTTATATAATAAAAATGAATCTGATAGAAGGATAAACTTTGTAATATATAAATAATTTTTTTTAAATTTGCTTGAAAATGAATTCAAAGATAAGCAATTTTATAAAAACATTAATAATATGGTGAAGGATATTATTCTAAACAAAAGTTTTCAATTAATAAACGTAACGTTCCAAAGCCGGAAGACTATTTTATAAAGCAGTTAACTAATAAAATATTTAATTTCTCCAATAATAATATAGTAACATTTTCTTTGATGTGTGAATGGTGTAACTTTACATATTATTGTTGCAATTCATTAAGTGATAAGATAAATTTGAAATGTGAATAAAACTTGAGTAGGAGAAAGAGGTAATAATGAGTTGACATTAAGTTAAATTGACAAGCTAATAAAAATTAACATGGTAATGTAATAATATTAAGGAAAAAAAAAATACAATAACGATAAAACAACAAAGAGGAACTTCTTAAAACAAATTAAAAAATAAACTTAGAAATAAAATGTTGGACTAATTTAAATTTGAGATGAGAAATCTTTTTGTATTAAGATGAGAAAAATTTAAATTAAGGAATTTCAAGCAAATTAAAATTTTAGAAATAATAAATTTTTTAATATAGGTAATTTTATAAACGATTGAAATTATTATTAAAATATTATGTTGAAAATCATAGAGAGAAAATTAACTTTTATTGTACGTACTACCATAATAATAATTATTAAAAATAATGCTAAAATTTTTAAAGGCTTCACCCATAATTATTAATCAAGGTCATATTAATAAGAATTGAAATTATTATTAAAATATAATGTTGAAAATATAATAGAGAGAACACTAATTTTCTAATAGTACGTACTACTATAATAATTATTGTTAAAAGTAATGCTTAAAATTTTGTGAAGGGCTTCACTGATAATTATAATATAATAGAATATTAAAAAATTATTAAGTCTAAGTTATAAATCATTATATTTATAAAGGTATGGAATGTTATTTTATTTCATAGAAAAATACAAACAATGAAGGGAAGATAATGATGAACAAATATTTAAAAAAAATATAAGTCATTTGTAAATAATAAAGTGAAGAAATAACGTAATAGTCTACTAAATAAGACAGGATTTTCGTTATGAAATATGTAGCACAAAAATGATCATTCTTATAATAATGCTAACTTCATCTAAGTCAAATACCTTCTAAATTCAAGTGAAGATTATTTTCTATCGTTATTATAAGTCAAGACGAATCATTATCTCATATTGAACTATTTTTCTATAAACATTTATTTACAAATTGTGATGACCGAATAGGTCATTTTGAGGTTTAACATTTTTTCCGTATTTCGAGACCTCGTTTAGCTCCCTTTAGTATTTCTCGATTTGTGTGCGTAGTCCGCATCTTTTTCCAGAAAGTTTAATGTGAAAAATTGAGAAAATATGAATTTTAGCCTTACAAAAAAAATTTGAGTTGACTACGGTCAACATTTTATATAAACGGACTCGGATCGGTATTTTGACAATCTCGATGGGCTCGTATCGTGATTTTGGACGTGGGCATATGCCCGGAATTGAACTCTAAAGTCCCTAACTTATTTTGACGTGAATTGTTGAAAACTAGTAATTTGAAGGTTTAAGGAATTCCAAAGTTTGACTGTAGGTTGACTTTATTTTCACTGGGTTCAGATTTCGGTTCCGAAACTTGGTATAGATTTGTTTTACTATTTAAGACTTGTTTGCAAAATTTGGTGCAAAACGGAGTTGACTTGATAGGATTCAGACACTTGATTGTGAATTTGAAAGTTCTTGAGTTTCTTTGAAAAGTCCATGCATTTTGATATCCGATTCGTAGTTCTAGGTATTATTTTAGTGTTTTGATCGCACGAGCGAGTTCGTATGATGTTCTTACACTTGTGTGCATGTATGGTTTGGAGCCCGAGGGGCTCGGGTGAGTTTCGGATAGGCTAGGGATCGATTTTAGACTTAGAAGATCTGCTAGTTCAGCTGTTGCTGGTGTTTGAGGATTTCGGCTTCGCGATCGCGAAGGGAAAACTGGCACAGGGGAGATATTCATTCTTTGCGAACGCGAAGGGCAGGTCGCGAAGGCGAAGTAGTGAGGGAGGTGTCAGTCCATCCGAAAAGGCCAGGAGTTGCATCCACAATTCAATCCCATTATGTTGACACTTCTTTACTATCTCTTTTCTACCTCTAGATTGTATGGAATCAATTTCTTTGAAGAAGATCGAGTCATATACCAGAGACGTCAATCTGTTGCCTGCACACGGAAGAGGAAACTCGTGAAGAATAAAAAATAAAAAAATAAAAAATAAAAAAAAAATAAATTCCTGAATTAGCACCAAAAACTAATTTGAACTTATTGATTGCAATCCTCGGCAACGGCGCTAAAATTTGACGAGCATAAAACACAACACGAAATTGATGCTCGCTAATCAAAGATAGTATAGTAAAATAATCGTCTCCACATGGATTAGATTTAAACAATGCTCAAGTAATTTCTTGCTTAACGCTATTCAGGATGACCAAAGCTATATTTGTAATGATTATGAACTATGTTTAACTACTAAAATAAAGTAATTGACAATTGAAAGCAAGGAGTTAGATATTCGCTGAATTGGTACAAGATAGGTGCAAGATAGCTATTTGGGATTTACTCTAGTTTAATTCACTCTAATGTTCTAATGATTCTCAAGAATTCACTCGATGATTAGTTCAAACGTGTAGTCAAGACTCCTCTCTCGATTAAATCTTAACTCTACGAGGTGAACTAATATAAGCACTGTGAAGTATGCAAGCATGCGTTAATGGATTGATCCTTAGGAAAACGTCTCTCGAATATTCTCCTAACTTGACTTAATCAAAAATTCAACAAGATCTTTCGATTACGTAAGAGAATCAATGAATTAAATTAAACAAAACAATGCAAAGATAATCACCAAGGTATTCCTCTTTCGATTAAATAGCCCGACGAATAAAGTTGCAACAATTCAAAACTTCATAAATGAATTCAAGCACGAACTAGAGTTAAATCCACAAATATTTATCAATACACCAAATCCGTCAAACCCCACAGGAAACTACTCCATAATCATGGAGGAAGTCATCACAATTATAATTAAAGAATAAGAAAGCATCAATCGAACTTTACAATCCAAACTCTCGTATTGAATTGATGGAAAGATGATGGAATCCTGTGTCGTGTAGCCTCCAATGCTCTCCCAAAGCTTTTAAGGTCAAAAATCCCATCAAAAATGTCTTTTTGGTGTATTTATACTCTTAGGAGTGGGCCCATTCGAAATTACCTTTTCCAGGTCGAAACAAGACAAATACTCTGAGAAAATTGCACAGGTGCGCCGCTCCATGCAGCGCGGCAGTGAAGGTTTTCCAGAGTGTTTCGTTCATTTCGCGTTTTGACATCCAGACTTGGCTCTCGACCCCCGAACGCGATCCCGGTTTAATTTCTTAGGCTTTTTACTCATACTTCAAAGCTCCAACTTGTTCAACTTAGCTGGGGGATATCTTTTTAATTCGAAATCACTTCATGCGAGGCATAAAACACATGATAAGTGCAATACGCTAACATTTACGCTCAAACACAAGTAAAATGCAGTAATTAGAGTGCAAACTAGGACTAAAACACATGATTCTAGCCTACCATTAGTAGATTTTAACTTGTTTACTTACATTTTCATAAACACCCATTGGTTTTAACCTTTAATCTAAGTTTTTTCATGGTAAAAATTAGCGATTTAAGTAGAAATTGAGAATTTTGAGAAATTGAGATTTAGACCTCAACTTGAGGTCGGATTTCGAAACTAATCGCATAACTGGGCTCGGGACTAAATAGGTAATTGGGTTTTGGTCCGAATCTCTGATTTTGACCAAGCGGGCCCGGGATTGACTTTTTCAAAAAATATTAAAGATTGAATCTTTTTCACTCGTGGGTAGTTTCTAAAGCTTATTTTGAATTATTTGAACTATATTTGGTTAGATTTGATTGGTTTGGAGGCTAATTCTAGAGAAAAAGTTGCGGTTGAGCATTGATTTGGTTGTAGAGTGAGGTAAGTGTCGTGGTTAGCCTTGACTTGAGGGATTAGGACTTGTTGGTCTATTTGCTATGTGTTTTATGTGTGGGGACAACGTATATGTGAGATGACGAGTACCTATACATTGTCATTGGGTTAAAGCATGTGGGTGAAAATTATCTCCTTGTATTATATTGTTTCGTTAATTATGATATTCATGCTTAGGTTACATTATTACTTCTTTGATTATTCGTTTCGTATTTATTGCTTATTTCAAATTTGTTGAATATTTTTGAAAGTTGAAGTTTGATATCATGGCACCATATTTGAAGTTAAATTACTCTCCGCACTGTTTATTATTCGAATTCATAGCATTATTATTACATGATGAGGAAGAGAGTAAAAGCACGAAGGGTGATGCCGTGCTATTTCATTTATATTATCATTATTACATAGCGAGGAAGAGAGTAAAAGCACAAAGGGTGATGCTGTGCCATTTTCATATCATTATTTGACTGATTTCCATTTTTGGTTATTTCGTGATTTCATACTTGCCGTATTTATTATATCTTCCCTTTTTGCATGTCCCTTCCAGTAGTACTTTATCATTCTTTGTTACTATTGTTACTTTATATACACTTGTACATGTTTATTTACGTAGGTGTCTTGTCATAGCCCCGTCACTACCTCGTCGAGGTTAGGCTCGACACGTACGAAGTACATTAGGTCGGTTGTACTCATACTACATTTCTGTACTTCTTGTGCAGATACCGGTATTGGTTCCAGCGGTGCATGAGGTGCGTTAGCTCGGATCATTTCATGAGTAGACTCAAGGTAGATCAGTTGGCGTACGCAGACCTTGAAATCCGAAGTCCCCTTCCATTGCCTGCTTTTACTGTTTATTTCCTTCGAAACAGTTGTATTTATTTCAGACCTTGGTTGTAGACTTCTAGTTGCTCTTGTAGTCATGACTCTGGATTTCTGGGAGTAGGTATTATCACGTGGTTTACATCAGTATTGTGTTAGACTTGGCTTTTATTTCTCGTTGAATATTATTATTGTGTTTCTAACTGTTAAGATTGGTTAATTAAATATATCACATCGGCTTGTCTAGCAAGTGGATGTTAAGCGACATCACGACCCCGAGGTTGTTGACACAAATAAATTACTTTATTATTTTCATCACGAGTTACAAGTAGAAAAGAATGATAATGATGAAAATAAAGAATTTACTATTCGCGCAGCAAAAATGGCACGTATTGAGGTTAAACCAAGCAACAAGCTAATAAAAAGTCACTTTGACAATTTTAAGATAAAATCTATTAGGCTATATCATAAAAAAGGCAAGCTAAAAGAAAGCCACTTGACAATTTTAAGACTTATCTATTAGACTATATAATATAAATAAATCTTAATTGAAAGATAAAATTTTGAATCTATAGATAAAATTTTTGAATTTGATTAAAATATTAAAATAATAATAATAATATAAATAATAATTTTCTATCGCATTATTCTGTTATTATCATTATAAGTCAAGATGAATTATTATTCGCACTATTTCTGAATACATATGTATTACAAATGAATTATTTTATGATTTTCACGAGTTACAAGTAGAAAGGGATTACAGATTATAATGATGATGATCGATAAATAACAAATGTAGTTAGAAAATTAATAAATAAAGAATTTTGAATTTATTTATTTATAATGTATTCTTATTCATTTTGAATCATGTTATATTTTCATATTTTTTGTAGCACAATCTATATAATTACGATACTTGAATATCATTCAAAAGTTAGTTAACAATTATATGAGTTATTTAATTTAATTACAAAGAACTTTCCTCATTAGTATTAGTAAGGTAAGATTTGATCTTCTTACTTGTACTTTTCCATTTAAGGATTATTACTAATATACACAAGCCATTTTTATATACCTTTATCATCAATTATAATTAATTAATATTTACTTTCACATCAAGTTATCATTAACTATGATAAATTAATACTTTCACTTTCCTTATTTATGTGATATAAATTTTTTTTAGTTTATCCAAAAAAGAATGATATCTTTTGGTATTTAAAAATAATTTACTTTAAAAGTTCTCTTTTACTTTGAACAAGATGCTTTATACTTAAACAAATGTCAAACAATTTGTCTTAGAATTTAGAGCACAAGTAAAGTCATTCTTCTTTCTTAAATTTCGTATCCGATCAAATATGATCACATAAACAGGAGAAAGAATTATAATTTAGTATAAATATTGAGGGACAAATTTTTTTTCTCCGACTTTATGCATTGATGAGTATTCAAAAATTTACTCGCCCAAATAATCTGAATTCATACAGCATATGATCCACTAAATTTATGCAATGTTTCCATTCCTATTGCTTCACTTCCCCACGC
>MCJB01048539.1:25170-81490 GCA_002018475.1 Nicotiana obtusifolia
GGGGGGGGGGGGGGATGGGACAAAAGAAGCAACCCACCACATTTTGTTCCTTGACCGATGAAGTTGACGCTTGTCTTCCCCCACATCGAATGTGTCTCTATGTTATTGGTTGTTTCACGCAATAGCAGTGAATTGGCCATATGCGTTAGTGGGTCCCCATCAACCTGTAATTCAACTCACCAATAAAGCATCTCTGTATGTATGGGCAATCGAACAGTCGCCTCACTTGGCACAATCATTGTTTGTTTTCCTCTATTTCCTCCTCATTCCAACTTTCCCTACCTAACGCTTACCTTTCACGTGCAGGTAAAAGGAGTTTCGTCACCTTCTTTCAAATTTCAAATACTCCCTAGTAACAACACCCGCAAGGGGGTGTTTGCCATGAATTTTAAAAAAAGAAGAAGAAAATACTCCCTAGTTTATGTCTAATTGAACGTGAAATTCAGTTTTTATAAAGATTTATTACCTTAAATAATTTATATATGTGACTATAAAAATATATTTAAGCATAAAATAAGAGAAAGTATGATTTTAATACCAACAAAAAAAGAGAGTACAGTGAAGTTTTAAGTAGAGGAATAGCTTGTTTTGCCAAATTTCTCCGAGGCCAAGAATATTTTTTTCTTCAAAGTTGAAATGTTTGGACAACATTTTAGGAGAAAAAAGTGTTTTTGAGTAGAAGCAGAAGCAGTTTTGGAGAAACAAAAAAAGATACTATTCCCCCAAAAGTATTTTTCTGAATAGCACTTTTAAGAAAAATACACTTATAAATACTTTTTAAAAGTTTGTTTGCTCAAAAATATTTTTTTGTTATGAATAGAATTGTACTTCGAATGAATGTCTATCTTTTAGAAAGTTTGTTATTTTGTGGCTAAATCATTTTTCCCCCTATAAATAGAGGGGCTATACCCTATTGTAAATCATCTGAAATCAATAAGAATCCTCTCTCTCTACTTTTCTCTGCAATACTCTTCTTCTTTTATTATTTTATAACACGTTATTAGCACGAGACTCCAACCATTTGAGTAGATGCTCGGGGATACATGCTTGGTGCTCAACTTATACATAATATTGAGCATAATTATTTTCAATTGTTCCATGAACGTCCTTCACAAATAAATTCTGGATTTAAGCAAATATGAATATATCACAAAGCAAACTTGGATCAAAGTTTAATTATAAAATATTTGTTTAATTGATTCATGTATGACACATACAACGTTCAAAGAGAAGATATATTTCTCTCATTTAAGTATGTGTAAGGCAGATGTTACTACAATTTCTGGTAGTAGTACTCTAATTGAAGGCTCTGGAAGAGCTACTATAACTCTGTCTAGGGGAACAATACTAATCATATATAATGTAATGTTCTCCTCCAAGTCCAAGAAGAACTTGTTGAGTTTTAAAGATATCCGCCGAAATGGATATCATATTGAGACAATAGATGAGAATAATCTTGAATATCTCATCGTTACCAAAAATGTCTCTGGCCAGAAAAGGGTTATTGAGAAGTTCTCATCTTTATCTTGTGGCCTGTATAGGACAAGAATTAGTGCAATTGAGGCACATTCTATCGTAAATCAAAATGTTACTTTTTCCAATACTTTTGTACTTTGGCATGATCAATTGGGACATCCTGGATCAATTATGATGAGACGAATTATAGAAAACTCAAATGGGTATCCATTAAAGAATTTAAAGATTCTTTTAAATAATGATTTTCTTGCACTTCTTGTTATCAAGGCAAGTTAATTATTAGACCATCACCAACAAAAGTTGGGAATGAGTCCCCTGCGTTTTTTGAACGTATACAAGGGGACATTTGTGGACCTATTCACCCACCTAGTGGGTCGTTTAGATATTTTATGGTCTTAATAGATGCATCTTCTAGATGGTCTCATATGTGCCTATTATCATCTCGCAACCTCGCTTTTGCAAAGTTAATAGCACAAATAATCCGATTACGGGCACAATTTTCCGATAATCCAATTAAGTCTATTCGACTTGATAATGCTGCTGAGTTTTCATCCCAAACTTTTAATGATTATTATTTATCAATTGGGATAAAAATGAAACATCCTATAGCTCATGTTTACACTCTAAATGGCCTTGCAGAGTCATTAATTAAACGTCTGCAATTGATAGGAAGACCGTTACTCAAGAAAACGAGGTTGCTCACTTCTGTTTGGGGTCACGCCATTTTGCATGCAGCAATACTAGTTCGTCTCAGACCGACAAATTATCATAAATATTCCCCGTTGAAATTAGTTTTGGGTCATGAACCTAATATATCCCATTTAAGAATTTTTGGGTGCGCAGTATATGTGCATGTAGCACCGCCATATTGCACCAAAATGGGTCCCCAAAGAAGGTCAGAAATATATCTTGGGTTTGAATCACCCTCCATTATTCGCTACCTCGAAACATTAATGGGAGATTTGTTCACTGCTTGATTTGCGGATTGTCGAGTCGATGAGATATTTTTCCCAAAATTAGGGGGAGAAAATAGTGAAACCAAACGATAAATTTTGTGAAAAAATCCATCATTATCTCATCTTGATCCACGTGCCTCTATTTGTGAAAAAAATGTGCAAAAGATTATTCATTTGTAGAAAATGGCAGATCAAATGCCAGAGGCATTTATGGATATGAAAAGGATAATCACATATCCCTGCAAAGAATGTTCCAATCCGTATTGATGTCCCTGTTGGAAAATCTTCTAGTGTCATAGCTAATGAATCAAAAGCACGCCTAAAGCGTGGCAGACCATTGGGTTCTAAGGATCGAAATCCTATAAAAAGGAAAATAAATGATCAAGATGACACTACGAAAGAGTCTCACGAAGAAATTCACAATTTAACCAATCCTTAGATTTATAAGGAATCACTGAGCCTGATACTCAAGAAAATAAGGAACTACCAATAAATCCAATTGATATTGAGACAAATTCGAATCGATTGGATATAGTGGTTGATTATGTCTTTGCATACAATATTGCATCTCGAATTATGCAAGATAGTGAGGATCTTGAACCTCAATCTATTGGAGAATGTCAACAAAAGATGTGATTGGCCAAAATGGCAAGAAGCAGTCCAATCCGAGTTACTTGGCTATTAATCTACGCTCATTGATGAGACGGCGACATAGAGAAAAAAGAGATTCACTTGCAAAATGTGAAGATTTTGGGCCTGTAATCCAAACACCTAATGGTGTTAAGCCGGTTGACTATATATGTGTCTTTGTACGCAAGAGAAATGAGAAAAATGAGGTACAAAGATATAAGGTACGCCTTGTTACACAAGGATTTTCACAAAGGCCTGATGTCTATTATGAAGAGACATATTCACCTGTTATGGATGCAATAATATTTCATTATCTCATTAGTTTTGTTGTCCATGAAAAGCTTGACGTGCATTTAATAGATATGGTTACAGCCTACCTTTACGGCTCACTTGATAATGAGAAATACATGAAAATTCCCGAGGGATTTAAAATGCCTGATACACATAATTCAAAGTCCCAAAAAATATTTTCAATCAAATTGCAAAGATCTTTGTATAGTCTAAATAAATAAGGAAGAATGTGGTATAACCGCCTTAGTGAGTATTTATTAAAGGAAGGATATACAAATGATGCCATTTGTCCATGTGTTTTTATAAAGAAAATAAAATCGAAATTTGTTGTATTTGCCGTATATGTTGATGACATAAACCTTTTTGGAACTCCTATAGAACTCCAAAAGGCAATTGATTATTTAAAGAAGTAATTTGAGATGAAAGATCTTGGAAAGATAAAATTATGTCTCAGTTTGCAAATTGAACATCTGGCAAACTGCACTTTGTTCATCAATCTACCTACATAGAAAAGGTATTGAAATAGTTTTACATGGATGAAGCACGTCTATTAAGTACTCCGATGGTTGTTCGATCACTTGATGTGAATAAGGATCCATTATGGCCTCAAGAAAAGAATGAAGATACTTGGTCCTGAAGTACCATATCTTAGTGCAATTGGTGCACTAATTTATCTTGCTAACATTATAAGGCCTGATATAACTTTTCCAGTTAATGTCTTAGCAAGATATAGCTCTACTCCTACAAGGAGACATTGGAATGGAATCAAACACATATTGCGGTAGCTAAAAGGGACTATCGATATGGACTTACTTTATGGCAACAAATGCAGTCCCGATCTTGTTGGTTATGCCGATGCTAGATATTTATCCAACCCACACAAGGCTCGATCTCAAACAGGCTATGTGTTTACCTGTGGAGGCACTGCCATATCTTGGTGATCGACTAAGCAATTGATCGTGACTACTTCATCTAATCATGCTGAGATAATTGCTATTTGTGAAGCAAGTCGAGAATGTGTGTGGTTGAGGTC
The DNA here is from genome assembly GCA_002018475.1 of Nicotiana obtusifolia. Lineage (NCBI taxonomy): Eukaryota > Viridiplantae > Streptophyta > Magnoliopsida > Solanales > Solanaceae > Nicotiana > Nicotiana obtusifolia. Next base: position 29,557 of record MCJB01048539.1, read on the forward strand.
TATAATACATCTTATTCGAGACAAATGTGGTTTGAAATGTGACAAACTACCTACGATTTTATATGAAGACGTTGCAGCATGTATAGCCCAATTGAAGGAAGGATTCATAAAAGGAGATAGGACAAAACACATTTCACTGAAGTAATTTTTCACACACGAGCTTCAAAAGAATGGTGATATCAATGTGCAACAGATTCGTTCAAGTGATAGTATGACTGATTTGTTCACAAAATTTCTACCAACGTCAACCTTCAAGAAACTAGTGTACAAGATTAGGGTGCGAAGGCTCAAGGATGTGAATTGATGTTCTCATCAGGGGGAGTTAATACGCGTTGTACTCTTTTCCATTATAAGATTTTGTCCCACTGAGTTTTTCTTGTAAGGTTTTTAACGAGGCAACCAAAAGGCGTATTTCTAAACATGTATACTCTTTTTCCTAGTCTAAAATTTTTTTCCCACTGGGTTTTATTTGAGTTAAGATTTTAACGAGGCACATTATCTATTGAATAGACATTCAAGGGGAGTGTTATGAATAGAATTGTACTTAGAGTGAATGTCTATTTTTTAAAGAGTTTGTTACTTTACGGCTAAGTCATTTTTCTCCTAAAAATAGAGGGGCTTTACCCCATTATAAATTATTTGAAATCAATAAGAATCTCTTCCCTCTACTTTTCTCAGAAATATTCTACTTTTAATATTTTATAACATTTTTACATTAATCCATGAAAATGTGGTGTCAACTAATCTAATACACGCGATCCGACACCCTGAAGCGCGTGAATTCAAAAGTCCTTTTACAAATTTATTATTCCAACTCCAGAAATCGCATCGGATTCCACTAAAAACGTTATCGTGGCGAACACAAAACTTACCTCAGAAGAAAAATCGTAACTGTCAGTGGATCCCACTTAAACAGCTGTCGTTCAACTACTCGCCAGCCTGTTAATCCTGGGCAGCTGCCCGTATAACCTGTCAAACTGCCCAAATTCTCACTCACTGCTATATATGAAGCTCCCCACTATTATCCCCTCTCCGTTGTTGCTTCGTTCCGCCATTTTCACGTTCTTTTCAGATCTCAAAATTTTCTCACTTTCACCCCCTCATTTCAACAATAAATGGCAGTTTCAAAGTCAACTTCCTCAGCTCTCGCAATGTTCGCTGTGATCGTCACCTTTTGCTCTCTCATCGGAGCTTCGGTTGCCGCCGATGCACCTGCACCGGCGCCAGCTTCATCTGTCGGATCTATCTCTCCGTCATTCGCCGCCGGTTGTGCTGTCACCGTCGTCGCTTTCCTCTTCGGATCTGCTCTCAGGATCTGAAGTTCTACTGCTGGGTATTCATTGTCTGCATTTCTATTTCCTTTGTGAGTTTTGCGGTGTTGTGCAGCGTATATATGATATATTAGGAAGTGTTTCGTTTTATGTATAGGTCATGGATTTTCTACTGTGTTTATGGATTCTAGGTGTTGTAGCTTTATGAGATATGATTCTGACTTCATTCTGATATTTTGGACGGCTCTATGTATTGAATATATTTCACTCCTTTATTTCATTTATGTACGTCAAATATTTGTGTTCTCTCGTCTTCCATTTTTTTTGATTTTATTGGATAGTAAAATTTTTGTAGGGTAAAAAATGGAGCATTACATGTTGAATTTTGCTACAATAGTTCTTACTCCAAATTAAAGAAAGGCGTAAAAGCAAAATTTTTCTCCGTACACTTCCAAGTTAGAGTAAGCATATTAGTGTAACAGTTGCTTCTAAGTTTTGTCACTTTGAGTTTTGAAAACTGATTAAGCTAACTAAATCGTACTCTTTTCATCTCAAATTTCATTGGTGAATTTCACCAATTTTAGTACCACGTACAGTTAAATTGTTTTTTAAAACTTAAAATAAAGAACATAAGGGTTACAAAATATTAAGAGTGTTGGAAAAGTCACATAGGAATTGAATTTGAGTGAATTTAGGTGTAATTAAACAGTTTGATATGTTTGTTTGGCCTAGTAATTACTTGGTCAGTCTGGAATTTGGTTTAATTGGAGAGGTGTAATTACATTTTACAATTCTCATGGGTGGTGAGAATTGGAGGTAATTACACTGTGAGGTTATAAACTTATTATGTTTCCTAATATTAAGTTGTATTGGAACTTATTTTTATTATGTTGTAATTTGACATATGTTAAATTTTATTTTTTGGGTTTTGAAATTGTGTTATATTTATGGTTTCAATTTACTTGTTTTAGTAGTATTGTCTTGTTATTTCAAATTGCATGTTATTCATTTTTTAGTTAGAGAACTGATAGATTAGTTTTGTCATGACATTTGCATGATGTTATGTCATGATATTTATAAATATTAATTAATTTGATCAAACATGCATTCCATTATATTCTTACAAATGTATGTTTTTAGTTTTTATAATTAATTAAATTAAATATTATTAGTTTGGAAAATATATATCAATTATTTTTACGATATTAGTTATAAATATGTGATTACTAGTTAGTGTATATTCAAGAAAAAATATGCATATTAAATGCTAAATCTAATATCATTTATACTTATAAAAAATTATTTATATTGCATATTTATTATATTAACTTTTAAGTTCCGATAATTATTTTATTTAAAATTTAATCTAATTATGTAATTATACTTGTGCAACCAAACAATATGTCTGTAATTATACTGTAATTACGTTATGACAAACAAACAGGTCGTCGTAACTACTAGCCTATGTAATTATTAGGCTTTGTAATTACTACCATAGTAATTACACCAATTACAATTACCGGGTTACTTTCCAAACAGACCCCAAGTAAAATTCACTTGATGCATATTTTCAACCAGCCAAAAAGTGCGAATGTCTTGAGGGTCACATAATTATGCCAATGGATAGTTTTTCCGGTGCAGGCTTTTGTATGTAATTGCAAGTTCAATAACATTCTTAACAATAGTGAAGCGGCAAACCATAAGAGTAAAAACAGAGTTTTTGTAGGTGAAATGTTATTTTGTGGCCAAATGGTATATATGATCAAACACAAATAAACCTGATTCGAAAGGACAACTTTAGTCTTTAAAGCTGGTACCCACTTGACGAGGTCCCAAAATGATCTGCCAGAAACAACATTTGATCTTCTTTTTGTAAGGAAGAAATCACACTGACTAATTTAAGGGTGGCTATTGGTCCGGTTCTAACCGGACCGGACCGGTTAGAATCGGACCAAATATGTGAGGGGGGGGGGGCTTAGGGTCCGGTAGCGATCTGGTTCTACACGTTAAGATCGGACGAACCGGATTAAATTTGGGCCGGACTCGGCCGGACCGGACCGGACCGGTTCGCAGCAGCCTCCTCCTCCTTTAATTTATAGCCGTTGGCCAATGGCTCTATTGATGAAATAGCCGTTGGGCAACGGCCAAAAACGGCTATTTGCAGCCCATAACCACCCCATAACCCCCCTAACTATTTTTTCTTATAAATACCCCATTATTTCATCATATTATTCACAAAAATCATCAAACTCTCTCTAATTCTCTCAAAATCATCTACAATATTGTTATTTTGTTACATTGGCTACTTGTGTAAATCTAAATTCCACAATTTTGGTTATTATTTATCAAGTTTTACTTGGAGTTGCTAACTTGCTATCAATTGAAGCTTCAAGTTTCAACTTCATCTCAATTATACGGCTATATTGGTTGGTCGTTCCTATCTCTACTCTTTAATTGTATTTTTGTGATATATTTATTTTATTGGTTGGTTATTTTATTTGCTTATTGCTATAAATTATAATTATGTCTCAAAGAGGTTCAATTGGAACTAGTAGTGTGGGGAGGGCACGTGGTCGTTCGGGAAATAAGGTAAAGGAATTATTGGTAGTTCTACTTCTAATCAACACGTAGAGGAACATCAATATTATCATGATTTTAGCTCCTTTAATCCTCTTGATTCACAAAATGTTGAAGCGGAATTTAATTATGAAACTGGGATTAATTTAGAAGAACAACGTGAATTTGAGGCTAGTCCACCTGAAGTTCAGTCCGACTTGCCTCCTCCCGTACCTCCCACTAGAGCCCCGGTTCAACGTAGGGATAGATCTGAGGTTTGGAAATTTGTACAGAGGAACAAGGAAAATCAGATGGCTATTTGTGGTCTTTGTGGACATGTGTGGATGTTTAGAACTGGGGGTAATGAAGGTGGGACGGGTAAAATTAGAACTCACTTATTAAAAAAACATCCCAAGGAATGGTCAAAGCGGGCGGGGGGTATTTATCTTGGAACCGAGCATGGGGGGGTAGCACATAACGCATCCTCGGGTATCCAAACTAAATATAACCCTACAACAGGAGGAATTCTTAGTTACGATAAACAAAAGGATAGAGAAAATATTGCTAAACTAGTTGCGGTAGAGGGTTTGCTTTATAGTTTTCCTTCCTCTACTGGTTTTGTTCGATATATCCAAGCTACATATAATCCTTCCTTTAAAGGTTTTCCAAGAACAACCGTAAAAAATGATATTATAAAATTTAAAATGAATATAGAGATTATTTAAGATATTTATTTGATAACTTTGACACTAGAGTATGTCTTACAACTGATATGGGTCGTTCAACTAATAACTGCGATTATATTACTGTTACTGTTCATTGGATAGATCCTGATTGGGTCTTCCAAAAACGTATAATTGCATATAAAGTAGTTGATGAACCCCATACGGGAAATTATATTTTCAAAACTGTTTCATTTATTTGTCGTGCTTATTGTTTGACTAATAATATTTTTAGTATTACAGTAGATAATGCTACGAACAACACAGAAGCACTTAGGAATTTAAGACCTATTTTAAACCCCCCTTTTGAGGAATTTTTTCATGTTAGATGTGCATGTCATATATACAACTTAGTAGTCAAGGATGGTCTTGACTTATTTAACAACATTATTGAAAAAGTTAAAGTAGCTATTGCCTTTATTTTTAGAAATAAAAATCAACAAAGAAAAAGAGAATGGGAAAGAAATGTATAGAATTAGGAATGCCGATTAGGAGAGTTCCAAAAGAAGTTTGTACTAGGTGGAACACTCTATATGAAGCGTTAACTGTTTCTTATGAATATAAAGAGCCTATTACTCAAATGTATAATAAATATTTTATGGATATTTACCACCTTAAGGAGGAAGATTGGAACCTTGTTGAACATCTCCTCCAGTTTTTAGAAAAATTTTATCATGCGACTTTAGAATTTTCTGGACAGTATTATCCAACTATTCCTACTACGTTATACTATATAGCCGGCATATCCGAATTATTAAAATTATATAGGCAATACGCTTCATATAAAATGGCTGTAGAGGCCATGATTGAAAAGTTTAAAAAATATTTTTTCCCAATTCCTCAACTTTTTTACATTGCTTCTGTGTTGCATCCTGCATTTAAATTAAAGTTAACTGAACGACTTGTTCAGGAAATATACACAAATTTAGAGATTACACCTCTTGAAATTGCAACTAACAAGTACCCGAGTATAGATGTTGCTCGAGGTAAAGTTTCTACTGATTTTCAGGCCGTTTTCGCAAAGTACAGAGCTTGGGCAGAGAGTGCTACACCAACTGCACCGATACTTTCAACCGGTGAAAGTAATTCTCAAGTAAGCAAACGACATGCTGGGATGAGCAGCTTCGGAGGACTTGATCAGAGGCTGCTTTCAGAACAAGATGACTACGGGGAGGAATACAGCAAGTTCCAAGTGTACTTGATCCAGTATCCGAAGAAACTGACAAGTTTTGGAACTCACGATCTATTGGATTACTGGAAGAGTCAAGAAACACAATTTCAATACTCTCAAAAATGGCCCGTGATATCTTGACAATTCAAGCGTCATCTGTTGCATCGGAGAGTGCTTTCAGCCAGGGAAGATTTCAGATTGGAGATCATCGACATTCACTGAGGGAAGAAGCAATGGAGACAGGAGTCCTATTCAGAGATTGGATCAGAGCAGAGCGAAGAAACTTTGGAATACCGGAGCTTTCACAGAAAAAGGATAGAGCATACATGGATCAAATATTGAGCGACGGAACAAGCGAAGAAGGGAATCAAACCAACGAGACGGAAGATGAAGAAGATCAAGAAGAAGACGACGACGAACCGGAACAACAACAACCTGTTCCAAAGGAAAAGCCTACAGCTATATTGAAAAAACTAGCGAGCATGTTTAAAAGAATGTAATTTTATACATCAAATTACATATTAATAAAATTGCTCCAAGTTCACATCACAACTCTTGTCTTGTGTTCTTATATTTTATAATTTTACTAACTTTGAATATATTTCAAGGTTTGAAATTTGAATCTAATTATAAATTTAGAAACTAATTGAAACTTTGTAAGAATATTATTGTAACTTCTTTAATTCTAAAATTCAACTTTGAAACATATTTTTCAATTATTTATAAAGTTAAATAAATGAGTCAAATGTTAATTATTAAAAAAAAATATAAAAAAAAAAATAAAACCGGGTGACCGGCCACCGGTACCGGTCACGAGCCGGTCGGAATAATTTTAGCCCGTACGACAGGACCGAATACGACCGATTAAATCCGATTTTTGCCCAATAATTATACCGGACCAAAAAAAAAAATCCGGTCCGTGACCGGACTGGACCGTCTGCCACTCTTACTGACTATTGTAGCAAAATTCGACCTGTAATAATATTTTGTTAAAATATAGGGAAAAACGGGTAGAGGAGAAGAGAGAAACACGCCTCTCTTTCTCTGACTGTGCTTGTGGCGTATCTCAATGATATTTCATATTTCTCACCAACAAAATCTACATTCTCTATTCATAAAGCAGAGAAAAGCGTGCTCAAAGCAATGTGTGGGGGTTATATGATTATGTAAAATGTATAGAGCTAGTATTGCCAGCCTATATTAAACAAATTAAAAGAAAAAAATGATTATAACTTGATCAAGTTAATGTTATGTCCAACTACTTACTCATCTTGGTCGAACAAATTTGAGTCGGGTCATATGACTCGATTATGGTAACTTTATATTATTGTCACAGTTTAAAAGAAATATAATAAATTTTTGGCATGAAATTCAATATTACAGATGTGGCAAGGAAATATTTATATTTGTAGCACACAGTTCCATTAAAATAGGAATATTAAATATTAATCACTACATAAGTAATTTGAATGGAAAATAAATAATTCTTTGTATAAAAATTCTCTTTATCTATTAGCTTTCCTTTTTTTTTTTTTTTCATCTTCTTAATTTTGTTTTCTGCCAAAGCCAATATATTTTCTAAATTTGTTCCATTCGTTTTCCTTTTAATTATCTTTTTCTCTTCCTTCTTTCTTCCTTTCTTAACATAAAGATCTTACTCGATAATAATATACGTTAATATATACAAAACATATATATAAAAAATATACATTGAATTAGCACATATAAAATATACATAAAAGATGCATCTTCAATTAAGAAAACACTTAGACATGTGGAATATACATAACAAAATATATCTTAAATTTAATTAAGATAGCATAAATATACAAAAAAAATATATAAAAAATAAATCCTGAATTAAATGGCACTTGATATATAAAATATATTTGAAATATACATTAAAAATACATCTTAAAATAAGATGGCACTTCACAAATAAATATACAAAAATTATATACATAAAATATATTTTGAATTAAAATGATACTTGATACAAAATATAAAAAGACATATAAATCAATACATCTTGAATTTAGGTGACATTGACATATGCATCAGATTTTTAAAAATGAAGCGAAGAAGATGAATATTGAAAAGAGAGAATGAAGATGGACAAAAAAAAATACTTTCCGTGATTAGTGATGTTAGCTTATTAAATATTGAGCTTAATTTTTATAATAGGCAAATAATGAAAAGAAAGAAGTGCATTTGCCGAGTTTTTGATCAAAATCATACTTACAAGTTTCATCACAAATTTTCTTATATCCTTACAATATTTAATTGAATAGGGAACATTCTTTAAGTTTCCTAAAGTTAACCAGAAACATCCCTCAGTTAGTTTTTCCATCACTTCTAACGGAATCTTTATTCCATCACTTCTGTGCTTTATTATCTCTTTCTCTTCCAAAAGTAGCCTTCATTTCCAGCCCCAAAAGGAAATTCTTCAACTCCTACGAGCTCCTTCACTCTCAAAAGAATATTGTATTTCTTTCTGTCGTTTTTGTTGGATCTCTTGCTCACCAAAATAAAAGATCGTGTCTAAACTATAATTCATGTACAACACACCTAATTCACAGTTCTCGACAGAGCTCTGGCGGACACGGCGGAAAAAACTACCGTGAAGCTGGAAAACACCAATTTTAACAATTAAAAATATACCTAGTTCGTGTTAACAATGTAAAGCACAGAATTGAGCAAACAAAAGAGAAAAAGTGACGCGTGCTGAGTTGACACAGTAGATAAATGTAAATAGCAATGAATTAAACGATAGCTAATTTTTTAAATAAATTTTTGAGCTTTTGAGATTGAAGAGTGATGAAAGGGATCGGGAATATGTTCAGAGAAAAATATACAGCAGATCTGAAGAGGATATTATGGTATATTTGGAAAATTCACACACACACACACACACTGCTTCTTTACTTCTTCTCTCTCTCTCTATATGGTCTCTGTTTCTCTCTGTCTGTCTTATGCATGTAATAGTTACTATTGAATGATCAAAGGAGTCCGCCGTATTGTGAAAATTGTACATCCTTTTTTCATCTTAGGCGTAATAAAAAAAGTTTAAGTGGGCGTTTGGACATAAGAATTGTAAAATTTCGGAAAAAAGTAAAAAATAATTTAAAGTGAAAAATTTAAAAATAGTTTTTTTACATTTTCGAAAAATTTCGAAATTCATCTTCAAATGAAAATTAAAAATTTCATGACTAAAATCTGGTTTAAAAAAAAAAAAAGTAAAAAATTTTGTATGGCCAAACGGCCCCTAAGTTCGCGGTTTCATGTGTGCCAAGTTTGGGTCTGCAAATTATGAGGCATTAGTTCATATAATGTTCAGGAAGTGGGCAAAGGTAATATAGTAACAGTATCATCTCTGTTTTTGCAGTGAAAGCTTCACTCAAGAACAAATAGTACAACCATTACAAATCCTCTCTCAAACTTCCCAAAAAAAGTCACGAGATTAATAAAGATTCTGTTACAGGTGGATGGAAAATCTAACAAAGGGATATTTTTGGTTAGCTTAAAAGAAATGTTTCCTATTAAGTGAAATATTATAAGGATTTAATGAAAGTTATGGTCAAACTATAAGGATGATTTTGGTCAATATGATTCTACATTTGACATCTCCCGGAAATATGGATAGGCGTTGGTGGGGGTAGCACACATTGTAAAGTTTTCTTCAAATGGAAAAGTTCAAGCATTGAATCAAAATATTTGAAAATGAGCTTGAAATTAGAAAATGTCAGAGTAAACTTCTAGTAAGATTTCAGAAATTAAGATTTACAGTGGCTACTGAAGGTTGTAATAGTTCAAATGACTGGGGATGCTATGATACTTGAATTGGTGCTCTTGCTTCACATAGCCGTTTCTTTTCTAAATATCCTAACCATTACGAAAACTTTCTTACCATAAGTTGGAACCAGTGCAATGAGATAATACTATGTGGTTGTATGGTAAGTTATGTCAAAACATCCATTTACAAACTTTGATATAATTCTTATGTTTTAGTATGTACTCAAATAAAATGTGTTCTCGGATATTTTACCCTAGAATTGATCCTCAGACAATATAAACAAGTAGTAATTTTGTTTCCAGCTTATTTCTTGGTGAGCATTTTGATGTTGGATACCAGAGGCGGATCTACCTCACAAATTATGGTTCACTTGCACTCATTCTGTTTGGAGCTATAAGCCAGATTTTCAATATAATTTTCTGAAAATTTTGTTGTGTAGTACAGTGTGAACCCATGGTCAAAAATTGGCATTGGGTGAACCACGAACGGAGTTTCCAGCAAATAGTGCCTCCAAAAGCGTAAGCAATGGACAACAACAAATAATTTTTTTCGTGGGTGGCATAGCATCGTTCTACATCCTTCAACTTCCGGCTCTCGTATGCCAGTGGATGCCCCTCTTGTAGCAAGACTCTGCCTAGAGCATCATCAGAGGCATCCGTTTGTACTTCGAATGGCTTGCCAAATCAAGGAGCGCCTAGACGGGGCTACTAAACATAGCCGCTTTCAATGTGTTGAAGGCTTTCGCTCGCTTGGGACCCAATCCCAAGGTGTGGCTTTCTTTAGGAGTTCTGTCGAAGGCACTGGAATGAAAGAGTAATTCTTCACAAACCGCTGATAAAAATTTGCATAGGCCGACGAACACCCTCAAGGCGTGGATATCCTTAGGCGGCGGTCAATCTTTGATAGCCTGAATCTTCTGTTGGTCCATCTTGATCTGCCCTTCCTCAATGACATGTTCGAGGAAGTCAATCCGTTTTTGGGTGAAAGAGCACTTGGATAGTTTTACATATAATTCGTGCTCCCGCGGTCGGGCTAGGACTTTTCGCAGGTACTTCAGATGTTCCTCCAATGTTTTGCTATATACCACAATGTTGTCCTAGTAGACCACTACGAATTCATCAATGTACTCTCATAAGACTTGGTTCATCAGGGTGCAAAATGTGGCAGGAACATTAGTCAAGCCGAATGTCATGACCAGGAAGTCGTACGACCCATATCTCGTCACACAGGTCGTCTTATGTTTATCTCCCTCAACAATCCGGACCTACCAGTAACCTGTCTTCATGACTATTTCTGTGAACACTGTAGCAGCACCTAGTGTATCGAATAGGTCTGCCATTAGTGGAGGTACTTGTTCTTCATGGTGATTTTGTTTAAGGCCCGATCATCCACACAGAGTGGTAGGGTGCCATCCTATTTCTTTTGGAAAAACACAGGGGAACTATAATGGGACTTCGAGGGCACAATGATCCCATGTCCAGCAATTTGTCAACTATCTCCAAAGCTCGGTGAGTTCAGGTTGTAACATTCTGTAAGTCGCCCGATCAGGTGGTTTCGCACCTTGCACCAACTCAATCTCATGGTCTACAATGCGCCTAGGCGGGAGTCGCTTTGGCGTGTCTTGTCGTAAGACGTCCTCAAACTCCTTTAGCATCTCCTTCATGAGTGCAGGAATGGGACCCGAAGAGCGTTCAATATCTTCAATACAGAGGGTAGCTAGGAACGTAGGTTCATGTGTTTTGACTCCTTTCTTCAACTGCAAAGCCGAGATGTTCTCCGCGGCCATCTTTATGGTTGTGCATGGGTAATGCAGGGATTGGCTCCGTTTGCTCCCATCATCAGTAGCATGTTTGCATAAAGAACAGGAATGGTGTTGGTTTGCCTCATGAATTCCAATCTAACTATTAGCTCGAAGTCATCTATGATCACCGCACGCAAGTTGAATTTTTCTTTATAAGGACCAAGTTCATTGTTCCAATGTGGCCCGCCGTAATGATGGCATCCTGAAGGGGGCTTCCTCCACCGATCGTTGTTATGAGACACAACACACTATTGCTGCATGAGGAAAGAGTCTTAGATTTGGTTGCACTCCGATCTCCTCCACTTATGCTAGGACCACCATTGCTGGGCTGGCCCTTTTTGTATCCTCTACGGATAGGTGGTTGAGGCCTATCTTTGCAACTCCATAGGAGCATAAGGTTTCAAACCTTCCAGGAGTGTGAATAGTTTGTCTTTGTCCCTCATATTTCGTATGTTCAGCACGAGCGCGGAGAATTCCCCCACGTAATCCCCCACTGACTTTGTTTGGTGGAGCTCCCGTAGCTTTCTCTGCGCATTGTATTCAACCTTTTCAAGGAAGAACTGTAGGTGTATGACTAACTTTAGGTTTGACCAAGTCTCAAGTGTATCTTCATCGGTCCCGATGGCTTCGTATTTCACCCGCCACTAGAGTTTAGTATCACCCTGAAGATGTATGGCAGCAATTGCTGCCTTTTTGCTTCTTCTAACTCTCCCACGACATCAAAGTACTGTTCGATGTCGAAGATGGAGTTCTCCACTTCTTTGGCATCCTGAGCCCCATTGTAGGGTTTTGGCCTTGGAATTTTCTGCTTTTGTGGCATAGGGGTGAGGTTCACAGCACCTCAGATGTGGTTTCCACTGCCTCGAAGCAGGCCTCGTAAAGCAGCATTGATGACATTGAGTTGGCCCATCAAGTTGTCTATGGTTTGCTGCATGGCGGTCCCTCGGTGTGCCTCTTGTACCCTACAGGCTAAATGCTCGGTCCTCTCTTGTTGGAGGCTCTCGAATTTATCTAAAATTTTGGCTGCCTCTATGACTGTTGTTTGCCAGTCTCCTTTAGAGTCGTGACTGGTGTTCGTGATATCACTTTTGACCTGCCGCATCATCCAACTTTTGCACTAGGTTGGTTCCTAGATCAGGCACCGTATTCACGATGGGCTGTATACGTTAACCGTCTCTTCAAAGGCCGCAATACGATCCCCATGATTAACCATAGTCAGAAATGGTGGTAACAGCAATGTGTTCACTCGTTCGATGTCGAGCCTAAGCTCTGATACCAAATGTTACGCGATTCCTTCCTGAGATTCCTTGGAAGGGCGACGTAAGGCTAAGTAATTGATGTCCGTGCAGTTACTATCCGCCAACTGAGGCAACAAGACTGTCAGTGCCGTACTGGAAAATCAATGTCAAGAGTGATTGAGAGAATGAAAAAGAGAATTGAGAATGAAAGAAAGCTTGATTGCATTAATGAAAGCTATTACAGAAAGACAACACGTTGTCGAGGGGGAGAGCTTTGTATTTATAATGGAAATGACTTAGATTCCTACAATGTCGTTGTAGTCCCATATATTACAATGAAAGCATGTCTGCTGACAATAACGTTGTCTTTAGCATCAGCGTCTGCGCGCATGACGCTGTTGGCATCTGCCTGCGACTGGATGCTGTCGAGAACTATCAATGGGGCAACATAGACACAAGTGCGCTTGTTACTTGGTGTGGCCAAAACTACGGAACCGTCCATGAGACTAAGCGTTGGGAAGCTTATCAAGACAACATGAGACGTGTCCGCAGGGTCATTGCTGGAAAGCCTCCCAGCATGCAGGAGAATGATCCTTGTTTTTCTTACTTTATTTTAACGCAAAAATATACGACTTTCATTGTTTTTTAACATCCAAAAAAAATGGCAAAACACTTTCATTGTAGTGACGTTTATAAAAGACCAAAATGTTAAAGGGCCAGCGAGAGATTGCGTAACGCCCATATATTACATAAAAAAATTAATTTATCAAATCTTTAATACATACGCCAAAACAAAGGGCAGGCAAAGTTGTTCCTTAATTTGTCCTTTGGCGTTTTAGTTTCCTTTGCATTTGCCCATGGATACGAAGATTTCAAAGTTTGCTTAAGTTAAAATGATTAGATTAAAATGGAATAAGTAACAGAGTCATAATCTAATGGGAGACCATTGGAAAATAGACTTCAAAAAATAGACAAATGGTACAAATAACAGAATCCAACTTGACCAATATAATCCAACTTTTCTTCCTTTTCGTTCGAAGTAAAAGGTAACTTATTTTGTTTCAAATTACTAGCTTAAATTCTTTAAAATTGACGTAATTTTCAATCTCCAAATTTAAACTTTTCCGTCACATTTTTGCAATTTTCAGTTTCTTACATTGTTTTCTTGGTTTGGAAAGATTGAAGAAACGAGGAAAAAGAAGCTTTAGGTCATGATTTTATTTATTTTCTATCTTTATCTTTTATATTTTGTCGGAAGGAAAACTTGTAGGGAAACAACTTAAAATAGATGCGAAAATTATATATGGCTAAACATTTTTCTTCTTATAATTGATGCGAAGGCGAAACACCATGAAGAAGAAGTACATTGATCTTGAGGAATACGAAGAGCTCATATATTCACTCACATGGGTTTTTTTTTTCTTTTTTTCTTTTTTGCCTTTGCCTTTTTTCACTCAATGAAACATTTCCAAACAGAAGAAAGTCTACTCAGAGTCAGATTCCATGTTTCCCATAGCTTTTAGCCCTCTTGGTCTCTGCAAAAGTAGGACGAAATATTCAATTATCCTAACCCCCAAAATAGAAATAGAAATGGGAATAAGTAAATCATAAATGATACCTTCTTGGTTACTTTCTTCTCTCTAACTTCATATCGCTCCAAGGACAAATCACAAAGCCATGCCCCTGGACTTATCAGCTACATAATAATTGGAATACGAAGCTTATTAGTTGATTAATTAAATAATATTCCATAGCCTTTTTCAAACAAATTATACGTAATTACGCTTACTAGGAAACTACTCCAGGATCCGTTAGAGCTTAAAATTAAAACTTACAGGCATTATAATATGTTATTAATACTATTCAAATCATTTAAGATAATATGTCTAGAGCTGCTCCAAGTTTTTGTCCTCTTCCGAGTCACTTTTAAATTAAACTAGTAAATTTCTTAACTAATTCAAATTAGAAAAATAATGTTATTCAAAGGTTTTACCAAACATTCTCCATAATTTTAGTGGTGCCCCAGTATACGCAGAAAAATTCGTGCCTAAAAGCTAACACGTGTCCCCCCCAAAACTCCCACTTGCCGTCCTTATAGCTCTGTAATACTTTTTTATCCTTGCTATTTGTGTCCCCATGAGAAAAAGCCAAAGCTACGCATCCATAAATATCGTAGCCCCACCAAATACCACTACCCAAAATACAATTCCTTTTTAAAAAAAAAAATAATAATTAAGATACCACAAACGTACAGTCTTTTGTTTTTTTTTTAACGTACAGTCCATTTGATTATTTCGACAGACCTATTCAATATAAATCTGATTTAGTACAAAATTTTAATTAACAGCAAAACCCAATTTAAAAACTTAGAATAGAAGTTTGTTTTTCTCAAAAATATTTTAATTTGTATTGATTCAGATAGAGCTCAAAACATATCATTAACTCAAAATGTTACTATCATGACCCTATTAGGAAAGTTTTATTGAGTAAAAGTTAGGGGAAAAAAAGAAGAAACAAATAAAAATAAAATAATGGAGTAACGGAGAAGTAAAAGCTTACATTGAGAGTGCGTTGAATGAATTTGGCTCTTTTCTTGGGTCGTTGAGGTAGCTTAGACCCTTTGATGGCCATGAAATCCTCCTCTTTCTCCTTGTTTGTTAAGCCGATCACAAACTTCGGTGGCCATACCATCGGAATCGCGTCGCTCCCCGATGAAGAACCACCTCCTCCTCCGCCTTTCTTGCTATCGTGCGCTGTTTCCGACGATGCAGACCCACCCCCTGCCCCGTGGTGGTGGTGGTTGTTACTAGCATCATCATTATTGTTTGTCTTACTGTTTTGGTGGTGGTGGTGGTTAACGTGCGCACTACCTCGCTTATCGTGCGCACCCACTTTGTCCGGAGAAGCCATACCTCTTAACCCGTTGCTCCTTTCTCTCATCGCAATTGTACTCTCTGAATTCCTGAGAATAACAAAAAACCCAATTCGTCATACAACAACATACAATATAAAAACAAAAAGTACTTTTCCCTTTTTTTTTGAAATTGTTAAAATAAATAAAAACTTTAGCCAAGAGTGTAATTACCAAAATAACCTTAGCGTTGGTCTAGATCTGAGATTCGTTAAATGGGTGTTCTGGGGAAGGTAGATGGGAACAATTATGGAGAAACTAATAAAGGAGAGAAAGAAGATGGACCTGTGAAAGTGAATCCAAGAGAGAGAAAGAATATGAATAATGGGTATAGTAGTGGATTATTAGTCCCAGATTGGAAGGAAAAAAAAAAAAAGGTGAAAGAGGAAAAAGTAGGATGCAATGGCAGAGTAGGAGCCGTTCGATTGGAATTGTAGAGAAGGTTACGTGTCTTGATTACAAGATTGGAATAGTAATGGCTGTGGGCAGGTATCAATTGTGAAGAAAAGGTGGACCCACATACCTAAGCTCCTTCTTGAGTATGACGATTTAAAAGTAAGAATTTCTTCAGCCTTCACATGTACTAAAATCAATCCACCATTTGCCCATCCAATATCTCAACATATAAAATCAATTAAATTTAAAAAATATATTTTCTTTTACTTTCTTCATTCTTCACCTTGAAACAATACCCTGGTGCTTAACCAATATATTTTTAAATTAATAACGTGTTTTAAGTTAATCTGTGCGCAGTTTAAGTAGCATCTATCTCCTATGACATGACAAGAAAGAGTAATTATGTCCACAAAAACTTAAGTGGATAAGAGCAAATCACCTCCATTTCTTTCTTTTTTTGTTTGCCTTCATTAATAAATCTAACCTGGAGGAGAGTAATAGCCGAGAGAATACAGACAAAGTAGTCAGATGTGGTAGGATCTGAATGTTGTAAAGAACCCTATCTTATAAACAAGAGCAGGAAAACACAAAGAAAGATAGTGTCAAAGTCACTTGATTTGATTATTCAGCCCAAACAGAACCAATTATTTGACCAAGGAAAAAGAAGAAGATCTAAATGGAGAGGGGAGCACAGAAAAACAGAACCATTTTTACTGCCTCCTTTTCTTTTCTTGACCCCTCAACTTAATATTTTTTCTTTATACTAAGTAAAAACCCACCCTTCAAGCCGTACAGTAAAAACCAGCTCATATAGTGGTGATAAACAACGTTAAGCTAAGGGCTATCAATTTTAGATACCAAGTACGAACTTTATGTTTTCTGAACCCCTATGTTGTCAATACCCTGTTCGCGTCCACCCTTTTTTTTTTTTTTTTTTTTTTAAAACTGATTTTTTAGCTTTTTCACATACTGAAAAGTGTGCTTTATATTTGTTTAAATTGGCTACGACTATGCTTTAAGCTTTTCCCTAACTTATAACTAAATATTTGATATGCGTTACACATATAGAGCATATATCTCTGAAAATTGTACCACATACTCCTCTGTTGCAAATAAATACTCTCTATGTCCAAATTTATTCGATTTCCTTTCTCTTTTTAGTCTGTCATAAAAAAAATAATTAAATATTATATTAAAAAATAATTTAAGTTCATACTTCTCATTTTACAGCCTTAAAAACATTTATACTTTGTAGTAGACCAGAAACTTTAAAAATTTTAGGATCTGTTTGTTCATAAGATAGTTTTTCTTTTTTCGAAATTCTTTTTCAAAAAAATATGTTTGTCCATGAAATTTTACAAGTTTTTAAATTTTTTTTGAAAATGAACTTTTTTTAGAAAAAACTTTTCAAAATTTTTGTTTACTCCCTCACAAAACTGTAATATTTTTTCAAGTAAAATATATTTTAAAATATAATTTCAAATTCAAATACTATTTTTCAACTTAACTCTAAATAATATTTTTTTTTCAAAAATTACAATTTTTATGTCCAAACGCCTACTTAGTTTCTTTTGTAAATTCTGCCCACCCAAGCTACAGAGGAGGGAGTAATTTAATAAGGATCCAAAAATAAAATAAAAAAATCAAAAATTTAGATACTAGAAAATGTAGAGAGAAAGAGCACTACACATTAGATTACGATCCATTAATCTGCCGTTACTGACCTCACAGCACGCCGGAGCGTCTATAATCACGCGCGACGCAAGCAATTTCAGAAGGAAAAAGGAGAAAAAAGTTTACCTGAGATTCCGATGAAAAGGGGACGCCCCACGCTGCCGGAGATTCAAATAACCGTTACTATTGGAAGTGTTAGTGATTGCGGGTTGATTGCCGGAGTCCTTGTTTAGATCAGATCTCACAACCCGTCGATCCACTCGAACCGGAATTCTCTGAACCGCCACCGAATCGGCCGAGTCATTATTATTATTGTTGTTACTAATATTCTTATTCTGTACCTTCATACACCTAAGTCTTTTCCGGTTCCCCCACTGTAATACGAAATCAGACGACGTCGTAGCGGCAGCTGACTTCGTCTCTTTCTGATGATTCTGAGCTGATCTCAATAGTAATCCGTCTCTCGAATTTCTCTCCATCTCTGGTTTTTATATACACCACACGCACCTGTAATATCCAATCAAACACAAAAATAAATTAACTCAGGTTAACCTTTTTCATTACTATTACCTACAGTTAACTTACCACTAACTATAGCAACAAAAAGAAAAAGTTTAAATTTTTGGGAAATTGGCAGAAACTAAATTCGTGATCAGAAATTGAAAGTTATCCTATCTAAATTTAGGAAAAAATTGTCCATATCCAGAAAGATAAAATTTATGAAATCCGATACAGCTCTGGTAAAATCGTATAAAACAAAAATAAGATATTTATGGAAGTGGAAAATTCACTGAATGCGCGAAAACTGCACTATCTGCATGATAGCTGAGCAAATCTCAAGGAAAATTGTAGTTTTTCTATCACTGAGCATCTGAAAGAAGGAAAATGGATGCTTTTTCATTTCAACAAAAATGAAGGCCAAACAAAGTGAAAGCAAAAGCCCATGTTTGAAGAAACAAAAAGATGTTCAGGGAAATAACATTTCACCAAATACTCTTAAAAGTTCTTTGACATTTCAGAAATCGGGAAGAAAAACCTCTGAGTTACAATGAAACCAAAAAAAACCACCGGATAATCAACATTTCACCCCTTAGTTACAAAAAATTCTTGACAATTGTCAGAATACGGAAAGGATTAGTCCCAGAAAAAGTGCAAAGAGAACGCCACTGAGATGAGAGAAAACAGAGTATACTGGAATTTTTTTGTGGGATTGTGAAAAAAGCAGATGTTTTTGAGATGAAAATCGACAGAAACCGACAGAGGGAGCTCACAACCTCATGAACAAAATCGCATTAGCCGAAATCTTTACCTTTGTAAAATGGTTTGTCCCTCTTTTTAGACTCCAAAAAAGGAAACTGATGCTCGAATTGAGCTATCGGCACTCGGAAGAGCGTCTCAGACAAGACTCTATGGCAATCAGGATCTGTCAACAGTGTGCTAGAAGAAGAACAAAACGTAAGCTTTTGTCATTCAAAAACGCAAAATCAAACTCTTTAAGTGAAACCGATTTTTACCGAAAACTGATATGCATACCTATCTGTTTCGATTTTGCCTCATACCACCGAAGATTGGTCTGTGAGCTTCGTCAATGGCGAATTGAATCGGGTTCATTACCAGATGAACCGATTTGAGAAGAATTGCGATTTAATATTCTTTAAACTCAATTTATCAGCCAAAAAATTAGAGATTCTTCAGTAAAAATGACGACATTTCAGCACTTGATTCATCAGATTTCTAGTTCAATTCCGATCTTAAAATCCTTCAAAATGATCTCTATACTTCAGATTTCTTCCAATATCTCAACTGAATCTCTCCGAATGCAGCACCTGCCCAACAAAAATTACAGAAAAAGCAATATTTCATGTCAATTACCAAACTTTACCAGAGAAAACAGGATGAAGATCGAGTAACAGTTCAAATTACAGACCTCAAAGAAACATAATCCCACGACCCCAAATCTTCACAATTTGCTGAAGAATTCAAGACTCAAAAATCCTTCAGAAGAAAACCTCAAGCCTCTTCAGAATGTATCTGCAGATTAAAAACAAGTTCCGGATATATGTAAAATTCCGGATTAAAAACATGACTATAAACTACACATTCAAATTCAGAAAGTTGTTCATCTCGTCTGCGGTTTATTTCGAAGAAAAGATGGAATTACAGAGTTTTAGATCTTCACGCAATTAACAATTCAAGACATTTTCACTCACCATAATTTGGAGGAAATTTTCCGGAGAAATTTGAAAGAAAAATTATTAGAGAAAAAATACAGAGAGAAAAAAAGTGCTCTCACTATTTTCTTCTTTCTCTCCCCCTCTGTGATACAACAAAAATAGCCTCTCTGGCCTTTGAACCCATATTTTTATACAACCCCCGTTTCAACTTCAACACGCCGTTTGATCTCTCGCCGTCGGATAAAAGATCGAACGGTGTAGAGTTCTCCTCGTTTGAACCGTCAATGTCGTCCCTTTACGGCGTTACTGTGCCCCACTTATACGCTGCATTTTCCTCGACGGCGTTAAGTTGATCGACGGAATCTTTATGAGACGTCAGTTTAATAATTTTAATTGTCAATATTTTAATCATGGACCTTTCTCACTAACCGGTTCAATGGCTCTTTAGTGTGATTGACCTAACCTTGGTGAGTTAAGTTAACTATGGTAGCTTTATCTTAGTTTTGGCTGAGTTGGAGGCCAAGACCAAAGAGTCTGGACAAATTCTTTAGAAAATTCAAAAGCAGCCCTTCTCTTCTCTTGTCTTTTCTTCGATCCTGGGTCGGTACGATATGATATTTATATATTTTTAATTGATATTTTTGATAATTAATTTTTAAAAATATTATATTAATATTATACTTAATTATAATTGATATGATTTAATTTTTTTTTTCGGTCTTCGATTTATTTGGTAAAATAATTTCGATTTATTGGATTTTTTTTTTAATTTGTTAGATTTCAATATTAACTAGTGCATAAAGACATAAACTATAGTATTTTTAATTAAAGTACTTACAAATATAAAAATTAAAACGTTCTAAGATCACATGACTATTGATAAAATTATTGTTCCAAACCAGCAAGTATCAACCCACATAGAAAAACAATACATAAACGAATAAAGTTAATCATTGAAAATGTCTTGTTACTTGTTTAGAGCTAATTGCTGAAGTTAGAGAATACAATAAGGACTAATCCAACAGATGCAATTCAATCCACGAGAAGAAACACCCTAACACCGTAAAAGTATTATGTTAAAATGCTTGATATCCTACAGAATAAGAGTCAAAATCAGCAGCTTACCTTGTTCTTTCATTTTCCTAAAGAAGTAATTTATTGCCATCCTCAACATGCATATTGCATACCGAAGAAAAGTGTTATGTAACTTGATATGATATAATCAATAATATGTGATTGTGTAGCTTTTATATATATATATATATATATATATATGTTGATATGGTATCGGTATTTCGGTATTATTTTTGTAAATACTAAATACTATATCTAATATCAATTTTTTAAAAAAAAACTTAAACCAAATATCATATTAAATACCAAACTATCAAATACCAAATACCAAATTTTTTGATTTAATACGATAATTCAATATTTACCAAATTATACACAATCCTACTTCATCCACCTCACTCCTTTTTTTCTTCCTTTTCTTTTTCTTCTTCTATTTGTCTTTCTTTCTGTTCTTTTTTTCTTTAATTAATACTATTCCACTATATTTCTCTCCCTCCCTCCCAGGTCATTTGTCCCTTTTTATGTTGTAAATTATGTCATCTTACTTCTATAAATAATTAACCAAACCAAGTATATTGATTTGGATTGATTCAGTTTTGTCGGTTCTTTCAGATTTTTTAGATTTTTTATTATATGAATATTATTTTAATTTTACTATGTTAAAGTTATAAATAAAATTTTGATAAGTTAATAAATGATAAGTAAAAATAAAAAAAATTAACAAATATATAATCTATTAAAATATTCTTATGGAAGAATTTTTTTGTAGTAACACATGATAATTATTTTCTTGATCGTCTAACAATAATTTTTCTTTGGTATATGCTTTCAAAGTTAACCAAATTTAATAATTAAATACAAAATCAATATAAAACCTAAATAATGATGTATTCTATTTATTTTAAATATCATTTTCAAATTCGAAAAAGATATAAGAGTTTAATAGATCTTGACATATAAATATGATAGAACAAAAAGATTGACACATTTTAATTATACTTGAAGAGATAGCAATCATACAAATCATTAGTTAAAGTAAATTACAATAGATGCACTTCATAATTCTATTAAATATTACATCTAATGAGAGGATGACAAATATTTTTAGCTTTTTTTTTAAAAAAATCCTATATAAATTATTAAAAGTACATATAAAAATATATATATTTATATATCAGCTTGGTTCAAATTTTTTTAATTAATACCAAACGAAATCAAACCAAACATAATCAAATTTTTTAATCACTTTGGTTTGACTTTTTAAATTGGTGCGATTTTTCAATCCAGTTTGAATGCCCTTAATTCATAATAGTGAATAAGAAAAATAAAATATAGAAGAATCTTTTAGTATTTATTGTGAATTCATACAACATATATATGTGATGACCTGATAGGTTATTTTGAGATTTAGCCTCTATTTTTGTATTTCGAGATCTAGAGTAGCTCCATTTAATTTTTTTCGAATTGCGTGCGCAGTCCGTGTCTTATTTCAGGAAGTCCTTATGTGAAAATTTTTTGAAGAAAAAGTGAATTTTGCCTTAAAATAATTTGAGTTGACCACAGTCAATATTTTGGGTAAACGAACCCAGGTTCGATATTTTGACGATCGTGGTGGGTCCGTATCATGATTTAAGACTGGGGCATATGCCCAGAATTGAATTTGGAAGTCCCTAACTTGTTTTGACTCATTTTGCCGAAAACTAGCATTTTTGAAAGTTGAAAAATTATTAAGTTTACCGTAAGTTAACTTCTTATCTAACGGGTTCGAATTTTGATGTGGAAACTTGGAATAGTTTCGTGTTGCTATTTGAAACTTGGCTGCAAAATTTGGCTCAATTCGAAATTGATTTGACATGATTCAGACACTTAAAAGTGATTATAGAGTTCTTGACTTCTATTTTGAAATTTCATTAGTTTTGAGGATTGATTTGTAGATTTAGATGTTATTTTGGTGCTTTGATTGCACGAGTAAGTTCATATGATGTTATTACACTAGTGCGCATGTTTGGTTTGGAGTCCGAAAGGCTCAGGTGAGTTTCGAACGTGTCTGTGATGAGTTTGGCTAATGCTAGGATTGCTGGTGCACTTCTGTTGCTGGTGCTCTGCTGCAGATCTCGCATTTGTGAGGTCTGGCTCGCAATTGCGAGACTCGCTTTTGCGAACAAGTGTTCGTATTGCGAACATGGGCTGGATTGGGTAGCTTCATATTTGCGAGCATTATGTTCACATTTGCGAACTGTCATTGACTGCAATTGCAATCTCAGAGTCGCATTTGCGACTCAATATGTCCTTGAGTTGTCTTCGCAAATAAGAAATGGTCCACATTTGCGAAGGTTGGGAGTTTGCATTTGCGAGCCAAATGTCGCATATGCGACTTCTATGGCTCTGAAACAGGGTTCGCATTTGCGACCCTTGTCTCGCATTTGCGATGTTCGCAATTGCGAACAAGACACCGTAATTGTGACATCTACAGCTGGGTAAAAGAGAAAAAAACGGACTTAGCTCAGTTCTCACAATTTCTCAATCTTGAACACCCCGATTTTCCAAGAGACTTTTCTTCCCAAATTCATTGGTAAGTGATTTTAATCCATTTCTTTTCAATCAGCCATTACATTTCATGAGATTGATGAGCGCAAAACACAACACGAAATTAATGCTCGGTAGCCAAAGATATTATAGTTAAATTATTGTCTCCACAGGGAAGATTTAAACAATGCTCTAGTAATTTACTACTATTCAGGATGATCAAAATTTGATTGGAATCATTACAAATTACGATTAACTACTAAAGTAAAGCAATTGACAATTGACTGCAAGAACTATAGATCAGCAAAGTTGGTTTCTTATCAATGTGAAGAATAAGGATCGTGACAGGAAAGGTGCAAGATAGCTATTTGGGATTTAACTTTAGTTTAATTCACTCTAATGTTCTAATGATTGTCACGAATTCACTCGATGATTAGTTCAAATGTATAGTCAAGACTCTTCTCTATTAAATCTTAATTATACGAGGTGAACTAATATAAGCATTGTGAAAGTATGCAAGCATGCGTTAATGAATTAGTCTTTAGAAAAATGTCTCTCGAATATTCTCCTAACTTGATTTAATCAATAATTCAACAAGCTCTTTCAATTACTTAAGAGAATCTCTCCATTAAACCAAACAAAATAATGTAAAGATAATCACTAAAATATTCCTCTTTCGATTAAATAAATCGGTGAATAAAGTTACAACAATTCAAAACTCCATAAACGAATTCAAGCAAGAACTAGAGTTAAATCCACAAATATTTATCAAAATACCATATCCGTCAAACCCTAAGGTAAAGTACTCCATAATTATGGAGGAAGTCATCACAAATATAATTAAAAAATAAAGAAGTGTCAATCTAACGTTACAATCCAAACTCCCGTATTGAATTGATGGAATAATAATGAAATCCTGAGTCTTGTAGCCTCCAATGCTCTCCTAAAGCTTTCAAGGTCAAAAGTCCTCTAAAAATCATATTTTTGATGTATTTATATCATGTAGGAATGGTGTCGGACGAAACAATCCTTTCCAAGCCGAAGTAGGAGAAATACTCCATAAAATTTGTACATGCGCGACGCATGGCGCGCCGCCCCACGCGCTGTGCCTGTGGAGAGGTTCAGAGAGTTGATTTTTATACTCTGCAAGAATTTTGCACTAGCGCCCTCGCGCCCGCTACGCATGGCACGACGCGGCAGTGCAATTTTCTCAGAGTAGGTTTTGTTTTCTCACTTTTTTGATATCAGAGTTGGTCCTCGACCCCCAAACATGATCCCGGCTTAATTTCTTGGGCTTTTACTCATACTTCAAAGCTTCAACTTGTTCAAATTAGCTCCAAATTATCTTAATAGCTCGGAATCATTTTCTGCAAGGCATAAAATACGTCATAAGTGCAATACACTAACAATTAAGCTCAAACACAAGTAAAATACAGTAATTGGAGTACAAACTATGACTAAAACACGGGTTTCTATCCTACCATCAGAGATTCCAACATCAAATTTAGGATTTTCAGGATAGAATAGGAGATTTTTGTTAAATTGAGACTTAATTTTTTTTTTGAATTGAGAACTGGGAAAAGTATATATTTTTTCAATCAAAAGAAACGAAAAAACACACATATCCATATATAAATTCCCCACTCCTCACTTTAAATTGTGGCATGTCCCCATGACACATAATTAAAAAGCAAGAGGTAAAGAAAACTTTCCTGACTCCTCTAGTCGGGGTCTGAATTGAAGTCGGGATCTTCTTTGCACGCCCCAACCAGTGCACACATCAATGCTGAAAGCTTCTTTTATATCTTCTTTGGGTACACCCTACACTTATCAGCTTCACTCTTTCCAATTTGCTCTTTTAGGGCCCCCCTTTCTCCTTCCATTTTGAAGATCAACCTTTCATCCCCCACTCTGAGCATGAGTTGCCTATCCTGAATATCAAGAATTACTCTGCCTGTAGCCAAGAATGATCTTCCTAAAATCAGAGGGACCTCCTCCCTATTCTCCTTTATGTTCAACACAATGAAGTCCACCAGGAACACAAATTTATCTACCCAAACTAGTACATCTTCCACTATTCCTTCAGTTATGATTGTGGTCTGATCCGCCAGCTGCAAGGACACAAGTATCCACCTGATTTATCCAATCTCTTCCTCTAATTTCCTGAAAATAGACAAAAGCATAAGATTAATATACGCACCTGAGTGACACAAAGATTTTTGAAATTTAGTACTTCCTAAAGAGCACGGTATAGTAAAACTCACTGGATCCCCACATTTTTGAGGGAGATTATTTTGCAAAATGGCAGTACAATACTCTGCAGCTTGACAACCGATGTCTCTTCCAGTTTTCGCTTCTTGGACAATATCGCCTTCATGAATTTAGCATAAGCTGGCATCTGTGAAAGCACCTCTGTGAAATGTATATTCACATGCACCTGCTTGAACACTTCTAGAAAGCGCTCGAATTATTTGTCTAACTTCTCTCTTCCTTGCTTCTGGGAGAAAGGTAAAGCAGGCATGTATTTTCTCTTTTCCGTATCATTATTTGTTGCATTATCATCTTTCTTCTTTTTCTGAGATCTAGTCTTCCCCTTAATCTTCATACCATCATATACCATCCCTGCACCTTTTAAAATGTTATCATTTTTCTACTCTTCCACAATCTCCACCTGTATTTCAATCGGCTCATCCTTTTGCTTTGCTATGGGATCCTCCAACTTGTGCCCACTCCTCAAAGACACTGCATTTATTGTCTCTTTTGGGTTTCTTTTAGTATCAGCAGGTAGCGTTCCTGGAACCCTCTCGGACAATAGATTAACTAGTTTCCCCACTTATCTTTCGAAGTTTCGAAAAGCTGTGCCCAGTTCCTTGATAGCTGCGATGTTCGTTAAGCTGCGCCATGGGTGTCAAGCCTCTCATCCGTCTTAATAATAAAGGCCTTCATCAGATCTTCCGTCTAGACTGATTAGACTATGGAGGCTGATATTGCTGCCTCTGCTAATTTTGAAAACCTTGAGCTCCCTGTCCCTATGGTCTGGAGTTATTTTGGTGCCATGAGTTCAGGCTACCACTTGGTGAACTCCAAGAAAAACCTGGGTGCCTCTGTCCCATAGAGTTAAATTACTACCACTCTGGTAGTTGCCTCCATCAAAGCTTCCCACAACATTTACCATTTCATCTGTAGTTGAGGCCTCACACTCATGCTTTAGATGATCCATTACACAGAAATCACAAATTGGTGATGGTTGGCTCTGGACCTTGGCTAAGGTCTACTTTCTTTTCTCTTTGGCTATGGTGTACAACTTGGCTGCATTGCTTTGTTAGAATCTACTTGATGAACCCCAACTGATTTTCTTTTATCATTACTCTCAGTAGGCCACTGGTTAGTATCTTCAGAGAGCTTATCAAGAATTACCACAATCTCTTCAGGAGTCTTATTCATTAAAGGACCTCCGACTACAATGTTCACAGTTCGTCGTGAGGGAGGTGTCAGCCCATCCCAAAAGTCCTGGAGTTGCATCCACAATTCAATCCCATTATGCTGACACTTCCTCACTATCTCTTTGTATCTTTCCCAAGCCTCGAAAACTGTTTCGGTGTCCGTCTAGCAGAAGTTGTGAATTTCCCTTCTGAACTTCATTGTTTTTGCAGCTGAGAAGTATTTGTCAAGAAACTTTCTAGTCATATCTTCCAATGTCCTGACCGACCCCGTTAGTAAGCTACGAACCCAGTGCTTCGTGTTATCCTTCAGCGAAAAGGGGAATACCCTTAATTATACTACATCTTTTGACACTCCGTTGTATTGGAAGGTGTTCATGATTTCCTCAAAATCCATCAACTGAGTGTTAGGATCTTCATTCACCTTTCCTCTGAAGATACAGTTAGTCTGGATAGTCTGAAGCAAACCTTGCTTCAACTCGAAATTATTCGCTACTACTGGTGGAGGTCTGACACTGGACAGTCCCTGATTGTAGACTGGTCTAGCATAATCACTCAATGCTCTACCAGGCCTGGGTACCGCATTCTCGAACTAGTCTTCAACCAAGGGTCAATTTGGATTGAATCTTCAACCCCCATTATCTTCGAAGGTCTCCTTAGCAGCTCTACGGGCTGCCTCAGCTGCTATCCTTGCAGTTTCTTCTCTATGCTGTGCTGCCTCTCTTGCAACTAAATCTACCTCGTCTTCACCGTTATTAGCCATGTGTTCTTAGGTTGAAGGTTTCCCTAAGAACTTTCTGGTGAACTCTTTCTCTTTCCTCAGTTGTCGCAGGTGTTTGTTCAACTCCGGTTTGTAGGGTATTACTTATTTTGAAGAAGATTGATCATACACCACGAACTTAACCTGTTGCCTGCACACGGAAGAAAAACCCATGAAGAATAAAATAAAAATAAATTCCTGAATTAGCACCAAAATTTTTTTTTGAACACTATTGATTGCCATTCCCTAGCAACGATGCCAAAATTTGACGAGCGCAAAAAAAAATACAAAATTAATGCTCGCTAGCCAAAGATAGTATAGCTAAATTATCATCTCCACGGGGATTAGATTTAAGCAATGCTCTAGTAATTTACTGTTATTCAGGATGATCAAAATTTGATTGGAATGATTACCAACTACTGTGAGCACTTAATTTTTGCCCTACGAAAATATTCCTACAAAATCTACATAAAAACAGCTTTTCTTATTGATTTTGATTTTTGTAGAATTTTAGAAGTTTTCTGCATTTAGTTGCATTTTTGTGCATATTTAGTATTTCAAAATCATGAAAAATACCACAAAAAAATCTCAAACTCTTCATTGCATAGCACTTTAAATTTTACTTGCATTTTTAGGATTTAATCACATGCAAATGGCTTAATTGATAATAAAAATTACAAAAAATATATATTAGCTTTAATCAATTAGTTTAAGTGCTACTCAGGTCTTTGTTGCAAAATAAATGCAATTAGAAGCGAAGTGGTCATTTCTGCAAAAATTAAAAGAAGAGAAATGAAGAGGCTGATTTCGTTAAGCTGGGCTAGGAGCCTACTCGTTTAAAAGGCCTAAATTGCTAAAATGGTTGAAGCCCAAATATCCCTTCGCGACCAGTCCAACCCATTCCCTGTACCTGATCCGCCCCTTTAGTGACCAAAACGACACTGTATTGATCATACTCAATCGCGACAACTGATCGCCCCTCGATCCAACATTGTGGAACTCACTATCCTATATATATATATGTCCGAGGATAGGACTAGAGATGCATTCATTCAACTCTTGTTTGAGTTCAAAGACGTATTTGCATGGACCTATGATGATATGCCCGGGTTGAGTGTCGATTTGGTAGTACATAAGCTGCCTATATATCCCTGTTATCCATCCGTCCAGCACAAGCAAAGAAAGTTCAAAACAGATGCCAGTGATAAGATCAAGGAGGAAGTCACCAAGCAACTGAAAGCTGGTGTGATCCGAGTGGTCCGATACACTACTTGGTTGGCTAACGTGGTTCCGGTACCGAAGAAAGATGGGAAAACCCGAGTGTGCGTTGATTATCGGGATTTGAACAAAGCAAGTCCCAAGGACAACTTTGCGCTGCCAAATATTCACATCATCGTTGACAACTGTGCTAAACATGAGATACAGTCCTTCGTGGATTGTTATGCTGGGTATCACCAGGTCCTAATGGATGAAGAGGACGCAGAAAAGACAGCTTTTACCACACCGTGGGACACTTACTGTTACAAGGTCATGCCATTTGGTCTAAAAAATACCGGGGCAACCTATATGAGGGATATGAAAGCCATCTTCTATGACATGATGCACCAGGAAATTGAGGTATATGTTGATGACGTGATCATTAAATCCAACACACAGGAAGGCCACGTGCGAGATCTAAGGAGATTCTTTGAGCGTCTGCGCAGGTATGATTTGAAATTGAACCCAGCTAAATGTGCATTCGGGGTTCCGTCTGGAAAACTTCTGGGGTTTATAGTCAGTTGCAAGGGCATTGAGTTAGACCCGACAAAGATAAAGGCCATTCGAAATTTTCCACCCCCAAAGAGCAAGAAAGAAGTTATGAGTGTGCTATGGAGGTTGAATTACATCAGCAGATTCAACGCCCGGCTTAATACCACTTGTGAGGCCATAGTCAAACTGTTAAAGAAAGACGTAGCGATCGAATGGACAGATGAGTGCCAAGAAGCTTTTGACAAAATCAAACAATACTTGTCAAACCCACCAGTTCTGGTTCCACCTGAGCTAGGAAGACCTTTGTTCTTGTACCTGACAGTCCTGAAAAATTCTTTTGGCTGAATCCTGGGGCAACACAATGTGACTGGGAAGAGAGAGCAAGCCATATATTACCCGAGCAAGAAGTTCACTAGTTATGAATCCAAATACACTTTGTTAGAAAGAACTTGTTGCGCCCTAACTTGGGTCGCCCAGAAGCTCAGACATTATCTGCTGGCTTACACCACATATCTCATAACCAGGATAGACCCTCCAAAATATATATTCCAGAAGCCGATGCCTACAGGAAGATTGGAAAAATGGCAAATCCTGCTCACAGAATTTGACATTGACTATGTCACTCGCACGGCAATGAAAGCCCAAGCGTTGGCAGATCATCTAGCTGAGAACCCGGTAGATGATGAATACCAACCTCTAAGCACATATTTTCCAGAAGAGGAAGTGAACTTAATTGAAGTAATGCCAGAGGATATTAATACTTGGAAAATGTTCTTTAATGGAGCTGTAAATGCCAAAGGTGTCGGGATCGGAGCAATTATGATTTTACCCACATGGAAGCATTATCCGGCAATAGCGCAGCTTCGTTTCTTTTGCACAAATAATACGGCCAAGTATGAAGCTTGCATCATGGTCATGAACATGACAATTGATATGGATATAGAAAAATTGTTAATTATGGGAGATTCCAATTTGATCATTCGGCAAGCCCAAGGCGAATGGGAAACTCGAGACATCAAACTCATCTCATACAGGCAACATGCAGAAGATCTTAGCAAACGGTTCAAGTTTGTCGAGTTCAGATATATTCCTCGATTCCACAATGAGCTAGCAGATGCACTAGCCACTATGGCCTCAATGCTTCCGTACCTGGGTAATTGTCATATTGACCCGCTGGAAATTCAAGTATGATAAAGGCATGGTTATTGCAATGCAATTTAAATGGAGTCAGATGTTCAGCCATGGTACCATGATATCAAAAGGTTTTTGAAAACAAAAGAATATCCCGAGTAAGCCAGTGGAGATCAAAAGAGAACAATCAGAAGGCTTGCAAGTAATTTCTTTTTGAGTGGCAAGGTCCTATACAAAAGAACCCCAGAACTGAATCTGTTAAGATACGTAGATTCCCAAGAAACTGAAAAGATCATGAACGAAGTGCATTCCTGAGTTTGCCGGCTCACATGAACGGATATGTCCTTGCAAAGAAAATCCTCCTGGCAGGTTATTACTGGATGACCATGGAAAAAGATTGTTTCAGTTCTGACCGAAAATGCCATCAGTTCCAGATACACATCGACTAGATTCACGCACCGCCTTCAAAGCTGCATCCTATGTCAGCACCTTGGCCATTTGTTGCTTGGGACATGGATGTTATTGGGCCGATCGAGCCAAAAGCTTCAAAAGGGTCAGATTCATCCTGGTTGCCATTGATTATTTTATAAAGTGGCTCGAAGCAGTTACCCTCAAAGCTATCACCAAGAAAGCAGTGGTGGACTCAGTGCATTCCAATATTATTTGTCATTTTGGTATTCCTATAACTATCATTACGGACATTGCTGCAAATCTGAATAGCCATTTGACGAGGGAGGTATGAGAATAATTTAAAATCACGCATCGTAACTCAACCCCTTATTGGGCAAAAGCTAATGGAGCTGTTAAAGTGGCAAATAAAAATATCAAGAAGATTCTCAGGAAAATGATTCAAAATTCTAGACAATGGCATGAGTTGCCCTTTGCACTATTGGGGTATCGCACCACTGTACGCACATCAATTGGGGCCACACCTTACTTATTGGTTTATGGCGCCGAAGCTGTAATACCTGCAGAAGTTGAGATTCCCTCTCTTGGGATCATTGTAGAAGATGAGATCGAGGATGAAGAATGGGTCAAAAACCGTTTGGAATAATTGACCCTAATCGATGAAAAATGAATGACCGCGGTTTGCCATGGGCAATTGTACCAACAAAGAATGGCTCGTGCTTATAATATGAAAGTGCGGCCCAGAAAATTTAAAGTGGGCCAGCTCATTCTAAGACGTGTTCTCCCACATCATGAAGAAGCCAAAGGAAAATTTGCTCCAAATTGGAAAGGTCCGTATATTATAAGAAGAGTGTTGCAAAAGGGAGAGCTGTATTTGGGAGATATCAGGGGAAATGATCCCCACACAACTGTCAATGCAGACGCAGTCAAAAGGTATTATGTTTGACCCCCTTTTCACAACATTTAACATTCTCTGGTTGGGATGACGAATGCTTTCATTCTCGCCATCCAAACACTATCAACCCTTTGCAAACCCTTTGAGCCGGTTACCTTTTCTTTGATTACCCTCTTTGGAACCTGAAGATGTTATTAAAAAAAAGAAAAGAAGAAGAAACAAGAAAAAAAGAAGGAAAAGAAAAAGAAAAAGAAAAGAAAATAGAAAACAAAGTATTTTGAACTACGTTTGACTTGATTCCGAAAGGATACGTAGGCAGCCTCTCTCTGGGGTTCAGTCACAGCAAAGTAAAAATCTACATTCCCCCCAAAGTTGAAACTGGGGCAGATGTTACAATGGTTCAGCGACAGTTTCGCTTGAAAGGTTCCAAAGATGTAATTCAATCCAAATCTTTTGTACCCATGTCCTTTTCAAGACCTTCCGATCAATCAACGAGAATATCCAAAGAATTGGAGGATACAATCACTTGGATCTAAGGTAACCGAAATGAGAGAAATAAAATGAGAGAGTCTTATTGGTGAAAACCCTCACGGGCACCATAGGGCAACGGCAAGCAGAAAAAATAAAAATGAGAGAGTCTTGTTAGTGAAAACCCGCAAAGAGCACTACTAATCGAAAAGAGGATCTTCACAGCCATTGACATCCACATAGTCCTAGGCAAGGTTTCTCGGTTTCGGAGCAAATGTTGTGGTGAATTTCTGAGAGTCGGACGGTTTACACAGGTCAGGCATCCAGTCTAAAAGACATGTCATGTTCATCGAAGTCCGCACGCACTCTAGATAAGTCCTTCTTTCCTTACCAGGGAAGGGATACCTCTTGTCTAAATTCATTGTCCATTCTATTGGTTGTTTTTATTTGAACCCCTTTCGGTCTAACTCTGTTCCAAAACTAAGGCAAAGAAGCTATAGCAAGACTGAGTTAAAGGGTTCTCGTTTGATACAAGTTAATGTGTAAAAAAGGCACTCAACCTTGGCAGGGGCATCGAGTTAATCCCGACTGGCCATGGTGGCTGATCCTTTGAAATCAAGACTCTCGAAAGAAAGAAGTCAAACTGAAGTGCCTATAAGGGAGAACGTGAAGTTGAAAGGTTGAGTCTCGCGTGACTAACCTATCTTGGTAAGGTTGAAAATCTCAAAAAGCCCAAGTGCTCTGAAGTTAAAACTAGAAGAAAGAAATCGAATGCCCACAAAGGCGAGATAAAACTGAAAAAGTGTAGGTCCCACGCGACCGACCGTCATGGTAAATTTTAGAAAAGCAAAGGTTCTCCGAGGCCAGAAATGCAATTGATATCCAGGAAACAACTAATTGCAGTTTGAATTTGTCATCAATGATTCGGCCAATATCAAGTGATTGAAACGCGCAAGGCCGCAAAACCAACCACCGTTTCAAACTGACAAATTGTTCTTTGTTTGAAAAACAGAAATAGGTGCAAACCAAAGCCAATCTCGCGAGAAGCAGATGCAACCAAAAGGAAACTGCGTGGGAGCTAGAAAAAGCTCTGCAATAGCAACAACTCCAAAAGGGAAGTCTTCTCCAAATCCTTTCCCGCATTTTATATATTAAAAAAAAGGGATGAAAATGAAAAGAAAGAAAAGAAAGAAAATTCAAAATCATGGCAGTATAGAGTCTCCAATCCCTAACTGCATTTTCCAACATAGGGTCTCCACTCCCTAGTTGATTTTATTTTAGACATAGGGTCTCCACTCCCTAGTCCCTTTTCCAACATAGTATCTCCACTCCCCAGTCCCTTTTCCAACATAGTATCTCCACTCCCCAGTTCATTTTATTTTAGACATAGGGTCTCCACTCCCTAGTCTCTTTTCCAACATAGGGTCTCCATTCCCTAGTTGATTTTATTTTAGACGTAGGGTCTCGACTCCCTAGTCTTCTTTTCCAACGTAGGGTCTCCACTCCCTAGTTGATTTCATTTTAGACATAGGGTCTCCACTCCCTAGTCTCCTTTTCCAACATAGGGTCTCCATTCCCTAGTTGATTTTATTTTAGACATAGGGTCTCAACTCTGTAGTCTCTTTTCCAATATAGGGTCTCCACTCCCTAGTTGATTTTATTTAGACGTACGGTCTCCACTCCCTAATCTTCTTTTCCAATATAGGGTCTCCACTCCCTAGTTGATTTTATTTTAGACGTACGGTCTTCACTTCCTAGTCTTCTTTTCCAACATAGGGTCTCCACTCCCTAGTTGGTTTTATTTTAGACATAGGGTCTCCACTCCCTAGTTTTCTTTTCCAAACATAGGGTCTCTATTCCCCAGTTTTCTTTTCCATTATACGGTCTCTATTCCCTATTTGATTTTATTTCGGACATAGAGTCTTCACTCCCTAGTCTTCTTTTCCAACATAGGGTTTCCACTCCCTAGTTGAGGCACCATTTTAACAATCAGAGTACATCATTCACAAAGAATCAGGTTTTTTTCACCAGGTACACCATTCCCGACCTTTATTGCTTTCAATAATGAATTAGTAGAGAGTTTGGTCACAAATAGCTCACGAAATTTTTCCTAGTGAAAACTGGGGCAGAAAAAATTTCGTTCGTTTGTTTATTTTGTTGTATGAGCAGATTTTACCTCGAGGCATAGGGTTCGAAATGACCAGAAGAAGAAGTCTCAATCCAGAATAAGAAAGAAAAAGAAAAGAGGTGAATCCAAAATGCAGAAGCAGATAAAAGACGTGGAATGATCAAGACATGACTAAAGTCACGAGCATTGTAATCCCTGTTTTGATCAAAAGAAGCTGTAGAAGAATGAACCAGTACCTGCAGCTAGCGAGCATCAAGGTTCAGATCAGAGTCTGCATGAAGGATCAATCAAGACTCAAGATCAAGCTTCGAAAGACATATAGATAGGAATCTTGTAACTCATAGCTGATGGGCTTGTTTAACTTCTTTTTTATTTTGATTTTGGTCTAATAAGGAGTTCAGCAGGCGACAACAGAAGCAACAGTAGCAACAACAGTGAAATCACAGCTTTTTGGTAGTCCCATCTACCAAAACTTCCAGAATTACACTGACCTGATTCCTTTATAGCCAAGGATATGTAGGCAACCTCGGAAGTAAGGTTCGGTCAAATTTTTTCCAATTGCTTCACATAGTGTCAAACGGGCAAAAATTGCTCGTAATTGCTCACTTTATCATTGCCCGAAAACTCTTCATGTTCTCGAGCATAGAGAGACAGCTGTGAGCACGTAATTTTTTCCCAAGATTTCCTACAAAATGTACAAAAAATAACTTTTCTTATTGATATTGATTTTTGTGGAATTTTAGAAATTTTGTTGTCTACATTTACTTGTATTTTTGTGAATATTTAGTATTCAAAATCATGGAAAATACCACAAAAAATCTCAAACTCTTCATTGCATAGCACTTTAAATTTTACTTGCATTTTTAGGATTTAATCACATGCAAATGGCTTAATTAATAAATAAAAATCACAAAAAATATATATTAACTTTAATCAATTAGTTTAATTAATTAGTTTAAGTGCTAATTAGGTCTTTGTTGCAAAATAAATGCAATTAGAAGCGAAGTAGCCATTTTTGCAAAAATTAAAAAAAGAGAAATGAAGAGGCTGATTTCGTTAAGCAGGGCTAGGAGCCTACTTGTTTAAAAGGCCCAAATTGCTGAAATGGTTTAAGTCCAAAGATCCCTTCGCAACCGGTCCAGCCCATTCCCTGTACCCGGTCCGCCCCATTAGTGACAAAAACGACACCGTTTTGGTCATGCTCAATCGCGACAATTGATTGCCCCTCGATCAAATGGTTTGAAACTCATCACTCACTCTCCTATAAATATGTCCGAGCCAGTGTCGACCCCCCCTCCCGAACAAACCTTAGAGGCGCCTTCGTCTCTCTCTCGCCCTTGATCTCACAAGCCGCCGCTGAGAATCGCCTTATGGCGGCGGCCCACCTCCAATCCACCCCAAATTACTCCCCCATAGTCTCTTTTGTCTCTGTATCCTTAATCCCTAAACCATTTTCTCCAAAAATCCCTACAACTTTGCGGATTTCAAATCTAAGAAGTTGAAAACCCTAAAATCCTCCATTATTGATTCTCGAGTTTTCAGAAGCGATCCGACTCGAAACTCATATTAATCGATTGTTCTCAACAAAAACAATCGATTGATGTTACTTTCGGCTCGTTTCGAGAGAGATTTCAGACTCGTTGGTTAACGAATGTACCCGAAAAGCCTATGGTAAGGTTCATCCATCTTCTTTTCTTTCTTTCTTCTTCTCCTTCTTCTCTTGTTCTGTTTCCCTGTTTGTTTAGCTGAGTTGAATGTTGTGATTGGGCTATCTACTGATTTACATCTTGGTCAATTCCTGCTTAGTTATTTTTAAACGTTATACTGAGTGAAGGTTGCTTATCCTTCAATCTAGAATTTGACTTGGTAGTTAAGTAATCATGTTTAGAGAAATATTGTGTAAGCTAAAAGTCAGCCAGTCCTTGGGTTTAATCACTGGTTGATCAAACTTGAAGATTGAAAGACTTCATGTAATGATGTAGTATGTGGCTGATGACTTCATTCTTCTACAAGCAGTGAAGAGGAATCTGGAATGTGGATATAGATGTATTCATATAATTATTTTCTTAGTTTTGATGTTGTATTCAATAGGAATAGCCACTAGAATGTATTAAGTCTAAATTTTAGCAGATTTGAACTCTTTGGCAATTATTGTAGTTAAAAGCACAGTATTATGAACGTTGTATATTCTGGAGGCTGTATTTGATAGGAATAGTCACTATAAAGTACTAAATTTCGTTCCAGCAGTTTTGAATTCTTTTCTAATTATTGTGTTTAAGCATGTAGTATTATGAATGTCATAGATTTTGCTGGAATTTGCAATATTTACATGTATTGGACTGATATTGAGCTGAATTTGGCCTAAACAGTAAGCTGGCTGAAGTTAGTTTACCACAAATGTGGTATGCAGAAGTGTACTCAATTTGAGCTTCAATCTAGAGCCCAGTAGCACTTCAGATGGCCCATAAAGAGATTGAACATAGGTTGTCGATTTCAATTGGTCAAAATGGCCAGCAAGACACTAAAGGCTTCGTCTTAAACCCAGGCCTGCCTATGCCCAGCCTGCTTCAAGAAATGGGCTGGCAAAACGCTGTGGGCTTCACTTTCCCAGGCTAGTTTATACCCAGTCTGTTTCACAAAATGGGCTGGCAAAACGCTGTGGGCTTCACGTTTAGCCCAGGCCAGTTCATACCCAGTCTGTTTCACGAAATAGGCTGGCAAAATACTGTGGGCTTCACATTTAGCCCAGGCCAGTTCCTACCCAGTCTGCTTCGCGAACTGGGCCGGCGCATGCACTAAGGGCTTCGCGATCAGCCCAAGCATGCTTATACACAGTCTGCCCCATCATAAACAAAGAGGCAATCTTAAATTTAGAATTATAGTCTTCCTTGTTTAATTAGCAAATGAATCTACCAAGAAATCTCAAAATTGATCCTATAAAGAACTTCCATAAATTGAGTCTTACAGCAAATTATCGAGTACTTAGAAAATATTGTTCTCAAATATCATAGTTTGCTTTAGGCGCGTTTAAGTAAATCATCATGACTATGGGTACGGTTCCCGTGGCATAGTCAATGATACGTAAATCCCAATTCAAGTGTGCGTCTCGCGTGACATAATTTTCAATATGTACAAAAACGATAAGTGCACGAAATTGCGAGTTATTCAAATAAACTCCGTAAATCCTAAGGGCGACTAGAAATCTATTAAAAGTGGTTAGAAAGTAAAAATGCACAATTGTTTTAAAACAGGTAATAAATCAGATAATTAGGCAAGGTATTAATTGTTAAGCGACCGTGCTAAAACCACAAAATCCGGGAATGCCTAACACCTTCTCCCCGGTTAACAGAATTCCTTACCCGGTCTTCTGTGTTCGCAGATCATAAATAGAGTCAACTTTTCTCGATTTGGGATTTTAAAATAAACCGGTGATTTGGGACACCAAAATAATTATTCCCAACTGGCGACTCTAAAATAAATAAATAATACCATTTCGAATAATGTCACTTTAATTGAAAAAATTCCCATATCCCCTCGGGAAAAAGGAGGTATGACAACTACGATTAACTACTAAAGTAAAGCAATTGACAATTGACTGCAAAGAACTATAGATAAGCAAAGTTGGTTTTTTATCAATGTGAGGAATAAGGGTCGTGGCAGGATAGGTGCAAGATAGCTATTTGGGATTTAACTCTAGTTTGATTCACTCTAATGTTCTAATGATTCTCACGAATTCACTCGATAATTAGTTCAAATGTGTAGTCAAGACTCCTCTCTCGATTAAATCTTAATTCTACGTGGTGAACTAATATAAGCACTATGATAGTATGCAAGCATGCGTTAATGGATTAGTCTTTAGGAAAACGTCTCTCGAATATTCTCCTAACTTGATTTAATCAACAATTCAACAAGCTCTTTCGATTACTTAAGAGAATCATTGCATTAAACCAAACAAAATTATGCAAATATATCACCAAAATATTCCTCTTTCAACTAAATAAACCGGTGAATAAAGTTGCAACGATTCAAAACTCCATAACAAGCAAGAACTAGAGTTAAAATCCACAAATATTTATTAAAATACCATATTCGTCAAACCCTAAGGCAAACTACTCCATAATTATGGAGGAAGTCATCACAAATATAATTAAAGAATAAGGAAGCATCAATCTAATGTTACAATCCAAACTCCCATATTGAATTGATGGAAAGATGATGAAATCCTGAGTCTTGTAGCCTCCAAGGCTCTCCCAAAGATTTCAAAGTCAAAATTCCTCTAAAAATTGTATTTTTGGTGTATTTATATCATGTAGGAACGGGCTTGAACGTAACTATCATTTCCAAGCTGAAGTAGGAGAAATACTCTGTAAAATTTGCACATGTGCGGCGCATGGCGCGCCGCCCCACGCGGTGCGCCTGTGGAGAAGTTCAGAGAGTTGATTTTTACACTCTGTAAAAATTTTGCAGAGTAATTTTTGTTTTCTCACTTTTTGATATCCAGACTTGGTCCTCGACCCCCGAACATGATCCCAACTTAATTTCTTGGGATTTTGCTTAGACTTCAAAGCTTCAACTTGTTCAAATTAGCTCCAAATTATCTTAATGGCTCATTATTTCCTGCAAGGCATAAAGTACATAATAAGTGCAATACACTAACATACAAGCTCAAACACAAGTAAATTGCAGTAATTGGAGTGCAAACTACAATTAAAACACGGGTTTCTAGCTTACCATCATAGATTCCTACACCAAATTTAGGATTTTCATGGTAGAAATCAAGGGTTTGGGTAGAATTGGGGATTTTTGTTAGATTGAGATTTAAACCTCGAATTGGGCTTGGATTTCAAAACAAATCACATAATCGAGCTCGGGGGGAATGGGTAATCGAGTTTTGGTCCGATTCTCGTTTTTTACCAAGCGAGCCTGGGGTTGACTTTTTCTTACAAATGATCTAAATTGAACCTCTTTCATTTGTGGGTAGTTTCTAAATCTTATTTTGAATCATTTGGTCAATAATTTGCTAGATTTGGTTGGTTCGGAGGCTTGTTCAAAAGGCAAGGATGTGGTTGATTGATTGCTTGAGTTGCGGAGTGAGGTAAGTGTTGGGTCTAATCTTGATTCGAGGGAATTAGGAACCCTTGAACTATATGTTTTGTGAATTATGTGAGAAACGACATATATGCGAGGTGACGAGTGTATATGCGTCGTTATGTACTTGCTTTCATGTTTTTGTTACTTCATAACATATCTTATTTCATGCTTTAATTTCTACATGCTTATTTGGCTTCCATGACATAATTGTTACTTGTTATTTAGTTATCTTTGTATTAAATTGGCCATCTCTTCCATGATTCCATGCTTATTTGCTATTTGTCTCCACTTGTTTGACTTGCATAATTAAATTGTCATATGTCTTATTTGTCTTATAATGTTGTAAAATTTGTTGCCCTCTATAATGTAGTTCAATTGTATGAGTTGTTAATTAATAGATATCGATGAGTAGATAAAGTTGAGACATTCGAGTTATTAGAGATCCTTTGATTATTATGTGATTCTTCATTGCCTCGTACATTTACATTCTTGATTTCGAAATTCTTGTAAATTTTGGTTGTTGAATTGTTATTGTTGATCAAAATTATTAGGGGAGCGGGTTGCACCCCGCAACAGAAATTGGAAGGTAACAAATTGAAATGGTGGAATAAGGACAAGTATGATACTGATAGATAATGATATAGTGGGATCGGGTTGCGCGCCGCAACAGATTGTATAAGTTGTATTTGTTTGTGACTATTGGATTTTGCCTCAGTATTTTGCGATGAGTTAATAAGACTTGTTATTCTAGGCTCTCTGTTAGTTGAATTTCCATCCCCGTCTTTTATGTTATTATTATTATTGCATACAGGTTATTGTAGGTGACCCACTCTAGCCTCGTCACTACTTCGTCAAGGTTAGGCTCGGCACTTATAGAGTGCATGGGATCGGTTGTACTCATACTATACTCTGTATTTCTTGTGCAGATACCGGAGTTGGTCCCAGCTGCGTTGAGTGAGGTTTGCTCGGATCTAGTTATCAGTGGAGACTTGAGGTATAGCTGTATGACGTCCACAACCCTGAATTCCCCTTCTACATCATTTTAGTTGTTTATTTTGATTTAGACAGTTATGTTTAATTTAGACCATTATATGTAATACTCTAAATGTTCATGTACTCGTGACACCAGATCCGAGATTGTATTTGAATTTCGTCGTTCATTAGTTTCTCATCGTATTCATACTATTCAATTTTATTGTTGTCATTTAATTTGAAAATGCTTAAAAGTGGTTAATAGATATAGCTAACGTCAGCGTGCCTAGCAAGTAAAAAGTTAGGCTCCATCACGGTCCCGAGGGAGGGAATTTCTGGTTGTGACAAGTCGGTATCAGAGCACTAGGTTGCCTAAGTCTCACGAGTCATGAGCAAGCTTAGTAGAGTCTGGAGGATTGGTACAGAGACGTCTGTACTTATCTTACAGAGCCTATGGAGTTTTAGAAAAAAATTCACTTCTTTTCTTCTCTATCGCGCGATTTGTTTCCATTATTGAAGTTTGAACAATTCTACTCTTGTTCTCTTGCAGATAGTGAGAACTTGCATAGCGTCTACAGCCGAGCAGGAGCCAAATCCCCCTGTTGCAGCCACTAACAAGGTAGGGGCTGAGGCCGAGGCAGAGCTCAGCATAGAGCACGAGCAGGAGCAGCACCCATGATGGAGTCTGAGACTGACCATGAGGAGGAGATCCTAGTTCTGGCTGCACCAGTCGGACATTAAAGTGACGTTTATGTTCATGATGGTAGTACCACTTCTACATAGGTTTTGGGTCAGAGCTAACCTCATCACAAAAAAGGACACAACATTAATCAGCCATTCGAGTTCTATATGCTACGACGAATATGGTGAGATTGAATCATCAACTAAGTCACTAGATTCTTGACTAGTTCAATAGTAGCTTATTTATAAAAGATGATGATTAAGAATACGTTATAGTTTTAAAAAATTCTTAATTCTTATATGGAACATAAATCCGACTCAAGCATCCTGGATGGTGAGGAAAATGTTGAAGGCTAAAGACTACTTTGCAAATGTTGAGTACATGCCTGATGATAAAGTAGGAATAACTTCATTCTCTATAGAAAAGAATATTTACCAATTGCGAGCGAATTTCCAGAAAGTCTCATGGAGAAAGCTCGTATGTAATAATGCTGGAAGCTCCGAGTGGATCTTTATATTGAGATTGATAGCTCATGGGAAGCTATATACAAAGGACAAGCTTGCAAAATGGGGTATTGTGAGTAATATGGTCTGCCCACTATGTGAAGTTGAGCCAGAGAACACCTATTCTTTCTATGCAAATATTCAGAAAGTGTGGAGCATATACTAAAATGGCAGGGGATAAGTAAGAAGCCAATGAGATGGAATATGGAACATAAATAGGCTGAGAGATATGCTAAATGTAAAAGTGGTATTGTTGATATCTACAAACTGACCATAGTTGCGTGTGGTTTATGCTATTTGGCAAGAGAGGAACCTTAGAGTTTTTCCGAACAAGAAGAGATGTTGAATGTCCAACAAGATCAATTGTCCAAGATATGCATGCGCGAGGTGCAGGCAACGCGAAGATTGCAAGTAGAGTGGGAACAAGGGATTGGTATCTGTGACTATTGTAATAGGAGATACAAGTTAAAGTGTCACGACCCAAAACTCATTATAGGTTGTGTTGGCACCCAACGTCGCCGTTAGGCAAGCCGACAGTGAACTATCACGTTAATTATCCATTTTATTACTTTCGAAATCATAAATTTTATTAGGTAAAAAAATTTACGCTTAAAATCATGGGTACATACATAATTAGTAAGGTATAAAAATAAAAGATGATAACAATATGCAAATTTGTAAACATCAACTAGAATATCCCAAAACTCGGTGTCAGAAGTGCATGAGCATTTACTAAGGAGTGTAACAATATAACCTCTGTCTGGAATGTAAATTAGACAGGATAAAGTAAATAATACGATGGAGACTCCGTGGGCGGCGATACGTAACTTGTAATGCAGCTCACCATAAAGCCTCCTCAGCAGCTACGTTTACGCGCCAAGATAACCACCAAATGAACCTGTCAGATTTTGCACATTTAGTACAGAAGTCTAGCATGCGTACGTAAATCAACGTATACCCAGTAAGTATCTAGCCTAACCCTGAAGAAGTAGTGAGGGGGGGTCGACATCGACACTTACTAGTGATCCAATAAATTAGTATCATAAAATATAAAATGGTTTGAAGCACAATAGTAATAATGAGGTAAGACGGTAACTAGCATAATCCTCCAACATTTATTTTACCAATATAAATCTCTCAAATCTCCTATGCTATCTCAACAGGTCAAAAATATCAAATGCCATCTCCAACAAATAAGGAATACCATATAAATGCCATGAGCCAATAAAGGGGGAAACTCCTAAATATTCGAACTGCTAGAGGTATCACGTAAGATTATGTTGAGGTCCTGACGAGCACAAAACAAAACACGAAATTGATGCTCGATATCCAAAGATAGTATATATAGTTTAATTATCATCTCCATAGGGGTTGGATTTAAACAATGCTCAAGTAATTTCTAGCTTAACGCTATTCAG
This sequence comes from Nicotiana obtusifolia, assembly GCA_002018475.1. Classification (NCBI taxonomy): domain Eukaryota; kingdom Viridiplantae; phylum Streptophyta; class Magnoliopsida; order Solanales; family Solanaceae; genus Nicotiana; species Nicotiana obtusifolia. Next base: position 72,509 of record MCJB01048539.1, read on the forward strand.
GATGATCAAAACTTGATTTGTAATGGTTATAAACTACGATTAACTACTAAAGTATAGCAATTGATGATTGACTTCAACAAACTAGAAATTAGCAAGGTCGGTTTCTTATCAATGTGAGAACAAGGGTTTTGACGTGATAGGTACAAGATTTTGATTCTAGATATGATACTGTTATATTTCACTCTTGGGGTTCTATCGATTCTCACGAATTTAATAGGGGATTAGCTTATGCTTCCGATTCAAACTCCTCTCTCGTTAAATCTAAATCTTTCAAATAAACTAATGTGAAGTGCGGTGAAATTTGCAAGAATATATTGGTAAGAATGGTCTAAGAGAAACTTCTCTCGCATATTTATCAATCTTAATTTAAAAGGTAGATCACCAAAGCTCTTCCGATTATTTAAATAAGTACCAAAATAAATTAAGGCATGCGTTGCAACAATATTTTATATTATGCTCCTCTTACGATTAAACAAGATAATGAATAAAATCACAACTAGAGCTAAAGCTCTTCCAATAAATTCAAGCAATTAAGTAGTAACCAAATCCATAAACAATAACCAAGTCATCACTATAAACTTTTTACATTTCATGCGTCGCACTATGCCACGCAGGGTGCGTAGCATTAGTGCAATTTGCTCGGATATAAAATCTCTAAACTTAGTTTGTCTGACAAAATTTTGAACTGATTCTACACACTATTCCACGCATTATGCATAACATTAGTATATTTTTCTGTCAGACCCAAAAACTAAGTCTCTGAACTTCTCAAATTTATGCCGCACATTTGCATTGACACGTCGCACTATGCTACGCATTGTGCGAAGCATTAGTAAAAATGTCATAACCCGTGCGCTTTTTTCCAACTTTCTTATGCAACGCCGGTCCACGAGCCCCGGACGTGATCCCTGTTTAATTCCTTGGCTTTTACTCAGACTTCAAAGCTCCAGATTATTCTAATTATATCCAATTTATTTTTTTAACTCGGAATCATCTCCTACAAAGCATAAAACACGTAATAAGTGCAAGTCACTATCATTTAAGCTCAAACACGCTTAAAGTGCAGCAATTAAAGTGCAGAATGCGGCTAAAACTCGTGTTCCTAGCTACCATCAGGTTGTACGACTCAATCTAGAGTGACGTGTATATTGCTGATGGTCGATCAGAGCGAACCGTAGATGCATCTCAATATATTGCCGAGGCGTTCGGCCCGATCCACATGAAAGGAAGAAACTTATCGAACTACAAGTCACGTGCGTACAACACAAGCACAGGGGCATAAAGTAAACATGACTTTTACCGTTTATCAAATATCTTGCCAGACAACTCGAGTCGGTAAAGCTCGGCCTAATATATTCCCAAATCGATTTCAATTATAAATTCACTTAATTAAGCTAGCAAAATAAGTTCAAATAATTCAAATATTACATGATAAAGTCCTAGGTCTACCTTCACGATCGCGAAGCATACCAGCAAGAGCAAATAATCTAAACTTGGTCCGAAACCACCCCGAAACACACCGCGGACTGCCAGGACCCCGTCCAATCACACCAACCAGTTCCAAGACATGACACGAACCTGCTCGAGACCTCAAATCACACCAAATAATATCCAAACTACGAATCGACGTTCAAATCCTTCTTTTAACTATCAAACATTCCAACTTCGAAGAACGTGTCCGATTCATACTTAAACTTTCTGGAATAACGCCAAAAATTTATGCACAAGTCATAAATCATGATACAAACCTATTCCAAGGCTCGAAACCCCAAACGGACATCTGTCACGACCCAAAATCTAATTAGTCGTGATTGCACCTAACCAAACCCGCTAGGTAAGCCAATTAACAACTATCCAATTTAATGAGATTCATTGAGACAATTAAATGATAAAATATATGAACCTTTATATAATTCCTAAGGACTAGTAGTACAAATCATGAGCTTCTAAGATTTAGAGTTTACAAAGCTGGTATGAAATAAATACATTATCTGTTTGAAATATACATGAACAGGCTAAAATTCTAAAGCTACCAAGATCAAGAGGCAGCTATGACCGAAACGCATGTACGTCCTTAAATCCAGCTACCGCCATACACAACAGCATCAACATCCAACATCTGCACGCAAGGTGCAGAAGTGTAGTATGAGTACTCGACCCCATGTACTTAATAAGTAACAGACCTAACCTTTGGTTGAAAGTAGTGACAGGCTAGGGCAAAGGTCAGAATCCAGCACCAACAACAAAAAACAGTTCATAACAATATAATAAAAGTGGTACAAGAAATAACTCGGAGATATAATGCTCAGCTAGTTCACAATTATAGAAAATAGTCATGCTTTTCAAGTATAATAGTAAATCCAAATCTTTCACCGTAATCTCAGAAAAATAAGAGTAAGTCAGAAATCTGTGATTTTTCCCAATAACTTTCAACAATAGATAAGAAGTCTCAATATCAGATGGCATGAGGAAAATACATCTCCATGCCTACATGTCAATGCGCATATGAATGTCTTGAGTGTCACAATACCGTACATCATGAGGAAATGCATCTCTGCCTGTATGTCAATTATGCATGCCAACTGTAATACAAGATGGTGATAAAGCCATGTGCATACTCTTGGAGTATCAAGGCACTCAGTCCTCCCAATCACTCAATCCTCCCGGTCACTCAGTCCTCACAGTCATTCTATCCTCCCAGTCACTTGGCACTCACACTCGGCACTTGCACTCGGTATTGTACAGGGAAAATCCAGCCCAGGGAAGGTCCAACCCAAAAATCAATAGCAATTGTGCTTATTGTGGGTGTGCAGACTCCAGGGGGGAGAGGCAGATCCAGCCCAATCGCTATAATAAGCCAATCATGGCATGAATCAATAATACCTGCTGCGGCGTGTAGCCCGATCCCATAATGAATCAATAATACCTGCTGCGGTGTGCAACCTGATCCGATCAATATCCTCACAATCAAGACCTTGGTCTTACTCAGTCATCAACCTCTCCAGTCTCTCAGGCTCACAATGTCATGAAAATCAGCCCAAAAATGATGATGTGATGTATCATTAAATGGTAACAGAGACTGAGATATGATATGCAAATGAATGCGTATGACTGAGTATGTAATCTCAATGTAAGCAAATAACTCAACAGCAGAAATGACCTCAGTGAGTCCCAACAGGATAAGCATATAGCCAAGACATGGTTTCTAACATGGATCACAACTCAATTACTCTGGCACGTAGAGATTTCATGGATACAAATAAGATTAGGTAGCTACACATTACCACAGAAATAGCTGAGTCACAATTCACACGGTGCACGCCCACACGCCAGTCACCTAGTATGTGCGTCACTTCAACACCAAACACCTATCACGTATATTCAGGGATTCATACTCTCAGCACCAAATTTAGAAGTGTTACTTACCTCGAACAAGCCAAATCCAATACCGATCAAGCCAAATGATGCTCTAAGAATACCATCCCACGCGCATCAACCTCTGAACGGCTCGAAACTAGCCAAAAGCAACTCAAATACATCAAATAATGCCTAAGAAAATAATTCCAAATGATAAAGGTTGAATCTTTAATCAAAATTCCGAAGTCAACCAAAAGGTCAAACCGGGCCCGCACCTCGGAATCCGACAAAACTCAAAACATCCAACAACACATTCAGTTGCGAGTCCAACCATACTAGTTTCACTCAAACTTGACTCTGAATGATGCTCAAAACTCGAAAATTTACTTTATGAAATTTTAGACAACACCCCCAATTTCTCTTTAAAATTCGTAATCCAATTACCAAAAACGAAGATAGATTCACGAAATATAATCAAAACCGAGTATAGAACACTCACCCCAATCCTTGTGAAGAAATTTGTCTCCAAAATCGCTCAAACCCGAGCTCCCCAACTCAAAATGTGAATAAAGTAGCTAAGCCCTTGACATATAGCTTCTGCCCAAGCATCGTCGCATCTGCGACACACTTAGCCGCTTCTGCGGCACCGCTTTTGCGACCAAAAACTCGCTTCTACGAAAAAAACCACTGAAACTCGCCCATTGCACCTGTGAAAAATGCCCCGCTTCTGCGCACACACAGGTGCGACAACAGCTCCCACTTCTACGCCACACTTCGCTTCTGCGCTCAAACTCACCACATCCGCAATTTCGCAGATGCGCCCTAAATGCCGCTTGCAAATAGTCCCACACAGCTTACTTTGCCTCTGCGACCAAATTGCCACATCTGCGGGCTCGCATCCACCACCTGTCCTCCGCAGATGCGGACACACCAGAACCAGAACCTCCAGCCAAGCGAACTTGATCCAAAACCTTTCGAACCTCATCCGAAACTCATCCGAGCCCCTTGGGACCTCGTCCAAATATCCCAACAAGTCCCATAACATAACACAGACCTACTCGAGGCCTCAAATCAGACATATCAACATTGAAACAATGAATCACAACTCAAATTAAACTTAATAGACTTTTGAACTTTCAACTTCCAAAACTCGCGCCGAAACATATTAAATCAACTCGGAATGAACTCAAATTTTGCACAAAAGTCTCAAATGACATAACGAAGCTATTCCAATTCCCAGAACCACAATCCGAACCTGAAATCATCAAAGTCAACTCGCGATCAAACTTATGAACTTTCCAAACCTTCAAATTTTCTACTTTTGCCAACTAGCGTCGAAATCTTTTAGAAATATCCAAATGCAAATCCAGGCATACGCTCAAGTCCAATATCGCCATCGGACCTAACGAGAACCATCAAAACTCCAAACCCAGGTCAAATGTTAAAAAGTCAAACTTGGTCAACTCTTCCAACTTAAAGTTTAAATCAAGAAATTCATTCTTCCATATCACTTGCAAATCACCAGAAAACCAAAACCGACGATTCACACAAATTATAATGCATCATACGATGCTGCTCAAGACTTCAAATAGCTGAACGGAAATGCAAATACTCAAAACGACCGGTCGGGTCATTACAACATCGATAACACCAAAATCTACTTCAAACCAAACTTAGGAAATACCAAAACCTTCAAAATGCCAACTTTCCATAATAAGCGCCGAAATGTTCTCCGACCACCCGATACTCAACCCGAACATACGCACGAGTCCGAAATCATCATATGAACCTATTGGAACCTTTAAATCCGGATTCCAAGCTCGTTTACTAAAAAGTCAAACCTTTAGTCAACTCTTCCAACTTAAAGCTTCCGAATTGAGAATTTTCCTTCCGAATCAACTCTGAAATTTCCGAAATTCAATTCCGACTACGTCTAAAATTCATAAAATTATGATGTGAAGCTACTCAAGACCTCAAGCCGTCGTATGACACGCTAGAGTTCAAAACGACCGGTCGGGTCATAACATAAAGCATAGCTATATACCAGTAGTTCAGTTTTTTTTTGAGTAGTTTGCTACAACTTGAGTCTCCTAATCATGCTATAGGGTTTTTTGTTTCGACTTGTATAAGAACATCTTTTGGTAATAAAAAATTTATTTACCAAAAAAAGGAACGGTTCCCAAAGGGCCTGGTCTTAGCCGAATGCCCCTAAAATTGATGATATTTAAAAAGCCCCTAGGCACGTACACATTTCTTCAGGAGTTTCTCTACTAGATTAAATTGTTTATCGAAGTTCATTCTATTATCATACTTTGGCTCTTCAGGATTTCTCTACCGAATTGTTAAAGTTGTTGTTATTATTACTCAATCTATCTGTTAAGTTGTTCATCAAAGTCTAGCGATTGTCTTACTTTAATTTGCTCTTGTGGGATTTCTCTTACAGGTTGGTAGAGTTAATATTATATTTACTCTGCCTATTTGTCAAGTTATTTATCGAAGTCTACCCGATTAACATAACTTTTTGGGTTATTTTAGCTAAGTGTTCTTCGCATTTGTGTTTCGATCAAACCACTTCATATGATCTCAAATTTGAAATAAAACCTCCAAATACCAACACAAATAATCCTCAACTCACAATTTAGTCAATTAACACCAAATCAAAAAGACCCACTTTGTTTTCTTCAGCTCTTTCTAAAATCTAACAATAAAGTTTTAAGATTTTTACAGTAAATCACCAAAATATGTATTTGAACTAAAAATTTAAGCATAAATTATCAACATTCAAATGATTTTAACAATAGTTGATAATAAATTTCTATTTTTCACCACCAAATAATAATTTCAAAGCTTTAAAAATTAAGAAACTATAGTGTTTAAGTCAAAGCATGGATATATTGCTAAATCAGTCAAAACAAGGATGTTTTGCTAAGACCAATCCTTTGAGAGATACGCCGTATAAATTTTGATGTGTTGTGTGATGTACTTTGAATAATAATATGCGGGCCATGGAAAGACATGACCATACTAAACCTTTGGCCCCGATTAGAAGTCCAAAATGAAGACGAACTAGTTCTCTGATTCATGCTCAAAAGAAGTTCAACTAGTTCCGAAAAGAGATATTTACCTAGTTATACTATAATAGAAACTCATTTATCACTTTTCTTTAAGTTTCTTAAGAATTATATTCTCTATCTATATTTATTATGTACTTGTCTTAGGGTACGCGCTTTGCGCATATACCTACATTAATGAGTATATGATATTAAAAAATTATATCAGTATTTTTAATAATATATTTGAGTTATAAAATAAAAAATATAAGTTCCTAAAAATCATGAATGTTGGTCGAAAGAGGACTTTCAACATAATCAACCTACCATTTTCAATTACTTTAATGGAATTTAAAGTCCTACAGAATAAGCTTCCTACAAAAATGGAAAGGGGACTTTTTTCGTTCATTTAGAGTATACGCTTTGCACGTCTATCCCCTATTAATAAGTGTATATCCGACATGTAATTATTTTATATCATTTTGAAAGTATTTATTGAATCTGATGTTAAGTTAAAGACTATCATAATCGTGAAAATTAGGCTATTTATATGTAATTATAATATTTATTAGAATGTATATTTACATTTTAGTATCACTACTAGAAAACTACCAAAAATTATCTCAAGAAAACTGACCAAAATCGGTCGGAAATATAGAAAAATCGACCGATTTCCAATCGATTTTAATTCATCGAAATAATATTGGTTGCTAAGGTGTGGCGACCGAAGACGGTCGCAATTTTCCGACCGAAGTCGGTCGATTAATTCAACTTTTGGTTGACCACTTTAACTGATAATTTTTTTTGAAAAAATAAATATACCGACCGAAATAGGTCGGTAATATGTAAATTAGTTTTTATTTATCTTTCAAAATAGCGATCGATTTCGGTCTAAATATAATTATTTGATAATTTTGTATTTCTTTTTAAATTTTAACAGACCGACCGAAATCGGTCAGAATAGTTAAAAAATAATAAATAAAAAAAGTTATTCGACCGACTTTGATCGGTAATTTTAAATTTCTGCAGATTGCACATTGAAATTACCGACCAAAATCGGTTGAAAATTATGAATTTCTGGGTTTTAATATGAGAATTTTGACCGAAATTGGTCGATTTTCTAGGTAAAAACCTAACAGAATATGCCTGCTTTTAAGCTACACCACCTGCCAATTACAACTAATAACCATCCTATAATGGCAGCATTACATTACTGCCATTCAACCACTTAACCAACAACAACCACTACAACAACGCTAATAGCAATCACAATCACGACAACAACGCCAACCACAACAACAACACTAATAACAACCACAACAACAACGCCAACCACAAAAACAACAATACAAATGTTCAATAACAAAATAATATCAGCAATACAATCATCATTCAAAACTATTTCGACTAAATATTCACAAGTTCAAGACTTTGTTTAGCAATACACACCATTCAATAAGTGTTTTGTATTGCACCATCTTCATCTTCACTACTAGAAGCTTCATCGCCGACATGGTTTGAAGGATCACGATGAGAAGGATTAGCATCTCGGGAAGGCTCACGAGACCAGGGAATGGGGAAAGCACCACTAACAAGAAGATTGGCCAGCTGACCTTGAAGGAGATTAAATTGTTGGTCCCTCTTTTCTAGCTAAACTTGAAGGGTATCAAATTGTTTATCTCTCTTTCGTTCTCTAGCCTTTGTCTCTTCAAGCTCTGCTGTCACCTTTGCAATCTTCTTTTTCATAGACGAGAGAGTCAACCTATCAATTGCCTCGCCTTGGGCAGAAGTCCCTATACCTTGCAATCCAATGCTGTAGCGCCGAAATGATCTCTCTGGAAAGCCGTATGCTATTCCCTTTTTAGGACCACCGACAATATTCAACCATATCTTCTGCGGTTCTTCGTCTGAAAGGGTGGTCGCTCGCCTTGCTCATTTGGTGGCAAGCTTTGAGTGTACTCCTCCACATTAATCTTGTAACGATCCTTTATTTAGAAAATAGAAAATTATTTCCTATATAATATTATAAACATTAATTTCAAGTTATAGCAGTTATGCAACTTACATATGTAGTCTCCGCCCGGTCCTCGACCCATCTAGTTGGATCTGTCGGTGCCTTCTTCTTCCGGATGTGAGTCTCCATGAAGAACTCATCATGAGTCAATTGATCCACTGATGAAGTATCCGAGCAAAGTACTAATAATTATATAAGATGATCGAGAATAAACATTCAAGACTGTGTCGATTGTACACATCTTGGAGCATCTAGTCACTCATCATGCCAGAGCATCTAGTCACTTAAACCTCCAAGATTTGTTTTCTTATTTAGTCATCGATTAAGCATTCGAGTATGAACAATTGAGAATAAATCATCAATACTAGTCCTATGTATGTAAGTGTAAATTATCATAAATGAAATAAAATCATACACTCTATTAGAATCTATTACACGTATACGAATATGAAGTGCAATTTATACGGAAGCACACAGATGATAAATATATATATATATATATATATATATATATATATATATATATATATATATATATATATATATATATATATATATATA
>MCJB01048539.1:81644-104010 GCA_002018475.1 Nicotiana obtusifolia
ATATATATATATATATATATATATATATATATATATGTGTGTGTGTGTGTGTGTGTGTGTGTGTGTGTGTGTATTATATATATAATTTATATTGTTAAATAGACATATATAGATTATAAATTACAATAATTTATAAGTGGTCGACTATTTTTGACTGCTAATACTGACCGAAATCAGTCGGTATATTCATAATAATTTTAAAAACTTATTTTTTTTATGGAAAAAAATAATTGAGCGTGGACGGGAAAAATTAAATCAAAATTTCCGATCGAATTCGGCTGGTATACTTGAATTTTTTTAATTAAACTCTTTTTTGGTAAATAAAATGCAAGTCTGACCATGACTTGGTCAAATATTGACCAATTTCCCACCGAAATCAGTCGAAATTTTTATATGTCATACAAAGCACTGTTTCTTAATTGTGGGACCATATTTTCCGACCGAAAGTGATCGTTATTTTCTAGTAAAAAAATTTATTTGACTTTGACGGCTGATCTAGATATTTTCCAATCAATTTCGATTGATTTTCTCTTCCGATTTTGACAGATTTCTAGTAGTGTATATTAATTACTTTACTTTACTACTATATATAAGTGGCTAAGGCTCTACGAACACATTAATCCTGAATGTACAAAATGCATTGTGTATTATACTTTTATTTGGGCCTGTCTTATTAACGAATTGACATGTATACCGCACCTTTACTTTACAAAAACCACGTGTACTTTACTATTTCAGATACATGAAGATTTAACTTGTGGTGACAAAAAAGTCCCATAATTAGAAATGGTGACAAGTTTGACCAGCCAAGGTCAAATTTATTTTAAAAATCTGATTAACTTAATTTGGGACTGAATTATAATTTTTAAAACTTATAATCTTTTAAAAAATACACAAAAGCCCATGATTTAAATCTTCCCCTTTAAGTTATTCATTTTATTTCACAAAAACAAAAGCAACTTCCGTTTTCTCTCTCCTCTCGATTCTTTTTCCCTCCCCGTCTCTCTGTCTCTCCGAACCGGCGACAACCGCCATTGTTGCTGCTCGTTCCTCTCTCTCCATCATTGCTGTTGCTGCTCATTTCTCTCTCTCTCTCTCTCTCTCTCCATTGCTGTTGCTTCTCTATTTATCCTCAGGTAAACTTTTTTCTTCACTTGGTTCAAAAGTTAGGGTTTTGAAATCAGAGTTTGAAAATGATGATTTTGGTTAGAGAAGATGAAGAAGAGCATGGGTTTTTCTTGAATGTTGTTTGTTTTGTTGTAGTTTCGTGTATTTGTTGTACTTGTTGGGGTTTGTGAGTTTATAAAGAGTGGTTCTGGTTGTGAAGTTATGATTTTTGGTGCTGTTTTTGTTCTTCTTATACTTGTTGTTTCGAAAAAAAGGCTTGCAATTTTGTTGATGTTTTCCAACAACTGAGGTTACCTGTTGCATAAAATTCAGCACTTGTTTGACAGTTGCAAACATCTGCTGAGGCTGCATGGTTAAAAAGAAATCCTATTTGGTGTATTTTGTTTAAGCTGTGAGTGAGATTTGTGATGGTTGTGTGTTTGTAGTGAAATATATATGTTTTTGTAGTTAAATTTAGATGTTTTTGCTGTTGTTGTTGCTGTCATGCTGTGGTTTAGGAAAAGTTTTGATTTTATCCAACAGCTGCTGGATAAAATCAAAACAATTATTGAGGTTTTTGCAGTAACTGAAGCAGTTGTTGTAGCATATTAACAAGCTGTTGCAAAAAAATCAAAATAGTTGCTAAGCTGTTGCTACTGTTTTTCTATTTCCAACAGGTTAATATTCTGTCGCAACAAGTAATAAGTTGTTGCAACATATTCTTAATCTGTTGAAACAACTGATTACTTGTTGCAACATATACCTTTTCTGTTTTACTTTGAGTGTTGCATTAACCAATTAAAGCTGTTTTTCTATCTCGTTTGTGTAGATAAAATGGCTCGAGTTAAAAGAAAAGTAGTGAAACCAAGTCGGGGAGAAAGTAATAAAAGAGCTAAGGTGTAAACATCATTAGATAAACTTGTGACTGTTATTTGTCGATCAGCAGATGAGGAAAAATTTAGTGATAGTGGGGCTTCAGAAAGAGAGGAAACCCACGAAACCTCTGTTGGGCATGAAGAAGAAAGTAATAAAAATGAACAAAGTGAAGAAACTAGAGAAGAAAGTGAAAAAGATGATGAAAAATCTGCTGAAGAAGATGAAGAAAATGAAGAAAATGCTGAAGGAGATGAAAAAGAAGGAGATGAAGAAGAAGTAGGTGAAGAAGAAGGAGATGAAGGAGCTGAAGGTGATGAAGAAGATCCCAATAGACCTTCGATTAAGGAGGTCGTTAAGAGTTTCAGCATTGAAAGTACGGCGTGACGATGCCGCTGAATGAAAATAAGGATTTGTCAGGTGATTTTGTGGTTAGATCAACCATGGGCAAGGGCTTTGACACCTTCAGGGGCATTCTCCGGCAGCAGGGGTTGGAGAATTTCTTTAGGGCTAGCTGCTTTGGGCCCTATTTAGATTTTCCTGAAGATACCGGTGCCCGATTTCCAATGAAGATGGTTTCTGAGCTTTTGAAGCATAAGATTATTTGTGATAGGAAGGATGAGATTTGGATCAATTACTATGGCATGCCGGTTTGCTTTGGCATGAAGGAGTTTTCCATAGTTAGCGGATTGAGATGCTATTCTTGTGAGCCTCTTCCTACTGTTGTATTAACCAAGACAACCCAGACTCCCAAGGCAGCCAAGAAAGCAAAGGGTTCCAAAGCTAAGAATGACGTCTCCTTGGTAGACTTAGTGGGAAAGAGCTACACTCACAAGAAATTATTGCAAGATTTGGAGTCCAAAACTTTCTCAAAAAAAACACAAGGAGTCACTGTGCTTAGGAGTCACTGTGCTTAGTTTGGTTTGTGCACAATGTTCTTTGGGCAAGAGACGTAAACTGCAACATACCGCTTGGATTGATTAAACTTGCTGAGGACTATGATGCCTTCAACAACTATGCCTGGGGTTTTCAAAGCTTTAGCTTGACTGTTGAATATTTGATGAAGGATTTGAAGCCAACTGGGAAGACACAAAATCTATATGGCTTCCCTTGGGCTTTCATGGTAAATTTTCTTCAATGTTTTAACTCTTTTTTTTTTTAATTTCAATCACTATTTTGATTTTTGATGGCATCTTTTTTCCTAGCCTTGGGCATTTGAAGCCATTCCTCACCTCAGGCATCAAGTCAAGGATACTCCCAAGAAGTTACCTATCTAAGAATTCTTAGATGGCTCACTGCCAAGAACAACACAAAATTGAGTGTCGACCTTTTCAACCCCCCCAAGGAAGCTGTAAGCATTAGAACACAACAGATGACTAGTTGTTGCAACAGCTTTTATAACCTGCTGCAATAACATATGCATCTGTTGCAACAACCTGATAACTTGTTTTAAATAGGTTTAGTTTTTTATGATTTAGCACCATTATGATATATCTTCTTTCTTGTTGTAGGCTGTGCACCCATGGCTTGTCCCAACAATAAGAGAGTTGGAGATGCCATGCCTTGACACCTTTATGCCCATAGAATCTGTGCCTGACAGATTGATTGATGGGTTGAAAGAGGAATTGGCTGGAGTGACAGCCATCACTAGGGTTGATGATGTTTTAGCTGGTGGTGGTGGTGGTGGTCATGTTGTTGGTGGTGCTGGTGGTGATGTTGCTGCTGATGATGTTGGTGGTGCTGATGCTATTGATGGTGTTGTTCAGCCTGTTGATGTTGGTGGTGGTGGTGGTGGTGATGTCCCGACAAGTACTGCTGGGGAAAAATTAAAAGATGATGATGCTAATATGGGTGGATTTTCTCTAGTTGCTGGATGTAGTGAATTTTCCGGATTTGATGGTAATTTTAGTGGTGGTGGATTGAGTGGTAGAAGATTTGCTGATGTTGGTGCCGGTACCTCTAAGGTGCCCTCATGTGCTTGTGAGTGCATTACTTACAAGGACAAAATGGATAATTTGAGTGGAGTAGTGGATAATTTGATTAGAAAAGTGGAGGAATTGGTGCAGGCCCAAGAAGCCACAAGCTCTTCTATCCACATGTTGATATCCAAGAAGGGTATTAATCCATCAAAGAATCTTTCCTCACCTTATACTCCTGCTCATCTTCGGAGGAGGGGCAAAGCAATTGTCAAGGCACTTGCATAAGTTAGATCAAGAAAATCTATTGCTACTCCCAGTAAGTCAATTGGGCCAAAAGTGGTAAAGAAGGTGGACATTTTCAAGCCTGTACATGCCCAAAGAAAGAAAAAAGTTGAGACTGCAATCAAGTCCAAAAAGAGTGGGAAAACCTTGTACTCAATGCATGAATTTGAGCAGCAGACTTCAAGTCTTTGACAAGCATGGAAATTTGGTGGAAGGATTGGGTAAGATTCAACACTCGTATATATCTATCTGATTCAGTATGTTGTTGCAACAAGTAGATAATCTGTTGCAACAATTTAAATAGTTGTTGCAACAAGTTACCTATTTGTTGCAACAAGTACATAATCTGTTGAATCTGTTGCAGCAGGTAACTAACTATTTTACTACTTTTTACTTTAGTATGTAGATGAAGTCCTTCTTCTAATGCGTATGAGGCAAATCAATTTCCCTGAGTACTACGATTCCACTGACATAATCCTGGACCTCAACTTTTACAACAACATGTCCAAGAGGTACGCAGAATTGACAAAAGATAGTACAGTTCCGGATGCCGTGCCTTTGAAGGTTAGACTTGCTGAATTCAAGTGGGATGATAATATGCTCGATTATTGTAGAGGTGTTAGACCCTACCCGAGTGGCTGCTCGTGGGCTGGTGCAAAGAGGGTTTTAACAGTGATGAATGTTAATGTCACACATTTTGTCACTCTCGAGTTCATGATTGAAGAGGGAGTGATAAATGTGTATGACTGCAACGTCCCTGTCTACGAAGAATGTGATTTCTTTTACTTCATGGAGCCAGTATTGGAATTGTGGCCCAAGTTATTGCAACAGAGTGGCATGTTCGCACACTTACCTGCAAAGTTACTCAATGAATCGTGGGAATTCAAGAGGCTAGAGAATCTCCCCCGCAATGTCACTAGTAGGGCATGTGGTTCGTGGTCAATTGCTTTTATGTAGGCTTTGCTTACCGGCACAACTTTGACAAAACCCGAAAGTCTAATCAACGACAACTCAGTTGGGAGAATGCAATGGAGATGGGAATTAGGTATCATTGAAAAGGTGTTGGAGCCTTAAGATGGGTTGATAAACAATTTATTATTTTTGCGTTTTTTGGCAACATATGATTTAGTTGTTGCAACAAATCTTCCAGTTGTTGAAGAAATTGCAACAACTGACACATCTGTTACAACAAGTTTATAATTTGTTACAACAGATTCATTAGTTGTTGTAACAGATTCAATTATCTGTTGCAACGGGTGAGTAACTTGTTTAAATTAGGAACACTTAGTATACAATAAGTATCATTGGTTTTCTTTGTTTACACCTACATATGGGATAAGCAAGTGGATCTTGTCAAATTACTCCAACGATCGCTTGGAGTTACTCAGTATACGCTTCGTTGATCATACATACTGACTCAGAATACCATCAAATTGGTTAGGAACACTTAGTATACAATAAGTATCATTGGTTTTATTTGTTTACACCTACATATGGGATAAGCAAGTGGATCTCGTCAAATTACTCCAACGATCGCTTGGAGTTACTCAGTATACGCTTCGTTGATCATACATACTGACTTAGAATACCATCAAATTGGTTAGGAACACTTAGTATACAATAAGTATCATTGGTTTTCTTTACACCTACATATGGGATAAGCAAGTACATCTCGTCAAATTACTCCAACGATCGCTTGGAGTTACTCAGTATACGCTTCGTTGATCATACATACTGAAATTACCGTTTAATCCATTAAGGATGTTAGTAGATAAATATATTGATCACTAAATATCATTGAATCTCTTTGTTTAACACTAAATATCATTGGTTCCCTCTGTTAATAACTAAACATATGTGACTTATATCGTCGTTGTTGCAGCAATTTCATGATCTGTTGCAGCAGTTGCATAACCTGTTGCAACAAGTACATAATCTACTGTAGCAATTGCATAAGGTAACATAGTTGTTGAACAAGTCATATCACTTGTTGGATGAAACAAGTTAAGGAGTTTCTGTAATAACTCATTCTATTTGTTGTAGAAAACTGAAAACACTATAGTCATGTCACTTGTTGGAAAACCAAGTTACACAACTGTTGTAACAGAATTATTACTTGTTGGAAACTGTTCAGAAATTGCAAAACCACAGAACATACGTTGGTGATTTGAGCAAGAATTTGAGCAAGATCAACATATCATTTAAACCAATTTTACTAACAAAAACAACATAAAAATGTCATAAAATCCAATTTCACAAACACAAATTTTAACAACTATGGAACAATTCGGTTTGGGCATGTAGTTTTTTTATGGCCACCTGTTTTGCATATGAAGCATTTGTTTTTCCTCGTTGCAAGTGATTCCCCGATTCCGCGCCTCCTCTTTGTCCGTATTCTTCCCGGTTTGCTCGGATCAACATGTGGAGGAGGTATTTCTCTCTCTAAAATCTCCATAGGAACTTCCCAAGATTCTTCAGAAGGCACGGGATTAATTTCCTCACAGTATGCGATTATGTAATACTCTACCCTGTAATACGGAGATGAGTAGTCATAAATCCGCCTTCCAAAGTCTTCACCATATTGGACTCGAAGCGCTGCCATAGCATGTGGGCAAGGTATTTTGTCCAGGTCAAAAACTCTACAAGTACAAGATCTTCTTTGCAGATCGACTGTTGCAACTGAACCGTGGCTGATGACGCTGAACTTGTAGTTGGCAATTTGATGGGCCAATAACTTATTACCCAAGTTGATAAATTTTGATATTTTTTTTCATTGAGGGAACAAAGATGGTTGGTGAGTCGATGAACTCCATACGCCTCTCATGAAATTTCTCAGTAAACCTCCTGTTTATGGAATCAAATAAAGCAGTAATGAGAAATTCTCTTTCAACATTGAACATTGAGTTCACCGACTCAGCAGCATTTGTCATCATAAAATTATACCTGACAAATAAGTATATATTAGTGTTGGAACATGTGGCTGAGGGTCAGCTATGTAAAAAAATCACAACAAGTACAGAAATGTGCAAATACCTATTTCGGGGGCAGAATGCCCTGCTCCATCTGTGGAATCCAGCGCGTTCAAGATGTTCGGCAGCCCCAGGAACCAAATCTCTGATTTGATTGAAATGGTCATTGAAGACATCAATGTTGTATGCTTTTGCTGCTTTAAAAAATTGAGATACGACCGCCCCATTGTGAAAGGTGGTTCTCAGATTTTTCCCTAGGTGCCTCATGCAAAAACCATAATGACATGTAGGGAAGACAATTGAAACCGCCTTTTTGATACTTGGATGTCTATCAGAAATTATGCACAACTCAGGGGTGTCCTCTATATAGCTTCTCATTTGTTCAAAAAAATATTTGTACGAATCATCACACTCCTTGTCCACTACACAAAATGCCACTGGAAAAATATGATTCTCCGCATCTTGTGCGACTGCTGACAACAACACTCCTTCATATTTTCTCCTCGAGAATGTCCCATCGACAACTATGACTTTTTTCATTTGTGCAAAACCAAGAATCCAAGCCTTATAGGCTACAAAAAAGTACTTGAACTTCCCATTTTCATCAACCTTCAATCCCGCATTACTTCCTGGATTTGCAGAACGAAGCATATAACGGTACGCATCAAGCACCGCATACCCGTGCTCATGTGTCCCCCTTGTCAAAGCCTTTGCAATCTCCATGCCCTTCCAGACCTTCCAATAACTTACCTTACAACCCAAATCTGTACGGATTGATTGCCTCATATCTTTTGTAGACTGGCCTTTACCGTAAGGAAACTTATCTTTGAAGTATTCACCAATAACTTTCACAGTAGCGTGTGGATTATGGCTCGTAATGTGCTCAGAACCACATGTATGATGCTTTATGTAGGTTCTGATACAAAATCTGTCAGAACTTAAAAGCTTCACATCCTTCAGCCACCAAAAGAGCTGTGCATGTAAGTGATGGAAAGATCTTTTAGTTCACAAGTTAATTCGCAATAGGTGATGATTAGGTTCACAAAATCATTGAACATAACATCTCTTTGGACAGTCATCGCTATCGTCTCTAACGTGTTGCTACCCTTCCATCGCCAAATATATCGATTATTCTTCTCGATCCATTCACCATGGCAATCAACCCCTATTGTTATTGAGTTCTCCATTAATGGTGTTCGAGGTACCTGAAGATATTTTATTTAACAAAAAATTGGTCATGAGAGTACATACCAATCTATAACAAAATGAAACAGCTGCAGCACTTGTTCCAACAGATTATTAACTTGTTGGAACCAGTAGACTACTTGTTGCAACATGTAATAAAATTGTTGCAACAACTCACTAGTCTGTTGGAATCAGCTTTAGTTTTTTTGATACTTGTTGCATGCCTTCAGTTTTTTGGGTTCTGTTTCAGACAAAAACTGAAGCTGACTCCAATAACTTCATAATCTGTTGTAGAAGTTGCAACAACCACATTATACGTTGCAACAACTACAACAACTACTGCAAGTTGTTGGAAAATCAGTAGATTTATACTCAGGTGAAAAATCGAAATAAAACATCATTGTTGTACTTACCAAATGAGCGAAAACCACTTATGAAGTAATTGCCAGTGCTGCACCAACAAAATCCAGTCAAAAAATTACAAAATTGGGTGGTCACGTTTTTTTCTTTCTTGAGCAATAATGGCGGACGAAGAAAAAGAACAAGAAGAAGAAGAAAGAAAGAAGAACAATGGAATGAGTTATGAAGTAATTCCCAGTGCTACACGAATGAAATCCAGTCAACAAAATTACAAAATCAGGTGGTCTTATTTTTTTCTTTCTTGAGCAAAATCCAGTCAAGAAGAAGAAGAAGAAGAAGAAGAAGAAGAAGAAGAAGAAGAAACGAGCAGCAAAATAAGAAGAAGAAGCAAGAAGAAGCAGCAAGAAGAAGGAGAAACGAAGCAAAAAAGAAGAGCCAAAAATGGTGGAAACGGCGCAGGGGCTTTTAATTATATTTGGCGCGTTTTTCCTTTTTTTGGCTCTGTAGGGTTTATATGGGTTGGGTCAAAGTGTTAAAAATAAAACTTGAGTTTAAAGTGTAAAAAATAAAGCTTTGGGTTAAAGTGTTAAAAATATAACTTTGGGGTGAGTCAAACCTCCCTAATCACTAATCCAAAGTTTATCACCCCTACTAAATTAAAAAAACTAGAGTCACCAAAACTCAATTTTAAAATCTATTTGTCACCTATAATTAAAAGTCTCGAAAAAGTTCCGTTCAAAAGCAAGTTTCCCGATAGTACCGAAAGGAGACCAAATCACTAGAGGTGCTTATCGGGGACGGATCAAGCAGATAATTACGCTTAACAATTTAGCTTATCGATTATCGGATTATAATGTAGTAACCCACTAGCCATACCATAAGACAATGAGCGGATTGGTATCAAATTAATGATTATCGGGCGGTTTATCGGCTAAACTGTAATGACCCGACCAGTCGTTTTGCTTTTTAGAACCCCGTTCTCCTAAATAAGATTTCCCATATGTGCTTTTACTGTTTCATGACTTGCGGGGATGGTTGGTTCGGGTTTAGAAGGATTCGGGTAGAAAGCGGAACACTTAGTTCCTTAATATTGGCTTAAAAGGGGTTGAGTTTGACTTGAGTCAACGTTCTAAGTAAACAACCTAGGAACTGGGATTTGATGGTCCTATTAGGTACTAATGATGATTTTGGACTTGGGCGTATGTCCGGATCGGGTTTTGGATGACACGGGGAGCGTTTCGGCGCTTAATATTTAAAGTTGGCGCATTGAAGGTTTTTGAGTTCTTTAAGTTTGGTTTGAAGTAGGATTTGGTGTTATCGAGGTCCGTTTGGGATTCCGAGCATGGTAATAGTTCCGTATGGTGATTAAGACTTGCACGTAAAATTTGGCGTCATTCCAAATTGATTTGACAGGAATCGGACGCGCGTAAGTGATTTTTTGGAAGTTTTGAGTTTCATGATTTGATTCCTATGTTTTGGCGTTCGATTCATGATTTTTGATGTTATTTCGATGTTTCGATCACGCGAGTGAGATCGTATGATGTTTTTAGACTTGTGTGGACGTTTGGTATGGAGCCCCGAGGGCTCGAGTGAGTTTCAGATGTGTTCGGAGGGGTGGAAGGACTTCACTTTTCTTGTTTTTTTTTGCTGGTGCCTGAGGTATCACAAATGCGAAGTTCTGTTCGCATTTGTGAGCTCGTATTTGCCAGGAACCCTTCACATTTGCAAAGTTGGGAAGGCACTGAGGATTTTGTATTTGCAAAGATCCTGCCGCTTTTGCGAACTGTCCTCTTCGCATTTTTGAGGTTCTTGGTCGCATTTGCGACCATGATAGAGATGGCCAGCCTTCGCATTTGCAACCTTTGCATTTGCGAACTAGATACTGCAAATGCGACATCTGCAAGTTGTGCAAGAGCCTTTTTATTTCGGGACTTAGCTCATTTTCCTTATTTCTCACTTGGTCTTAGGTGATTTCTGACAGCTTTTGAGGGGTGTTTTCATCAACATCAAGAGGTAAGTGATCTCTATCAATTCTTTAGCTAAATACGCGGGTCATGGGTAGATTTAACATGAAAAAAATGGTGAAAGTAAAGGGATTTTGAGGAAAACCTAGGGTTTTCGTAAAAACAGGATTTAACCACGAAAATGATTATGTAATTGGGTGAAAATTTTATATTTGAGTTCGTGAGGTTATGGGTAACAATTATCTTCGAAAAATTTCGGAATCCGGGCACGTAGGCCCGGGGGTAAATTTTAGGAATCTTCCAATTTGGATTGGTAAGTACTCTAATAGTTAAATTATGAACTTTTGATCATACAACAACAATAACAACAACCCAGTGGAATCCCACTAGTTGGGTCTGGGGAGGGTAGAATGTACGCAGGCCTTACCCCTATCCCGAAGGGATAGAGAGGCTCTTTCCGGGAGACCCTCGGCTCAGAGACAATAAATCCGTAATAACAATAGAAATCAGAAAAATAGTATCAGCATCGTAAAAATAGAGCAAATAAATGAAAAGGCCAAAACGTGAAAGACAAAAAAAGAAAATGTGAAACACAATAAAAACCGCTAGCAGTCCTAGACAAAACACTATCAGACTAACCGGCGCTGTGAGGAGAAACGCTCGACTACCCCCTAACCCACAACCCTAGTGCTCGACCTCCACACCTTCCTATCAAGGGCCATGTCCTCGAAAATCTGCAGCCGTGCCGTGTCCTGCCTGATCACCTCGCACCAATACTTCTTAGGCCGCCCTCTACCTCTTCTCGTACCTACCAGAGCCAACCTCTCACACCTTCTAACCGGAGCATTTAGGCTCCTCCTCCGCACGTGCCCGAACCATCTAAGCCTCGCTTCCCGCATCTTGTCATCCACGGGAGCCACACCCACCATCTCCTGAATATCCTGATTCCTAATCTTATTTATCCTAGTGTGCCCATACATCCATCTCAACATCCTCATTTCTGCTACTTTCATCTTCTGGGTATGTGAATTCTTGACGACCAACACTCAGCCCCATACAACATGGTCGATCTAACAACTGCTCTGTAAAACTTACCTTTAAGTTTCGGTGGCACATTCTTGTCACACAGGACTCCAGACGCTAACCTCCATTTCATCCACCCCACCCCGATACGGTGCGTGACGTCCTCGTCAATCTCCCCATCTCCATGGATAATAGACCCGAGGTACTCAAAACTCTCTCTCTTAGGGATTACTTGTGAGTCATACCTCACTTCCACATCTGCTTCCCCCTATATGTCGCTGAACATACACTTCAAATATTTCGTCTTGGTCCTACTCAGCTTGAAACCTTTAGACTCCAGGCCTACCTCCATACCTCCAATCTCTTGTTAACACCACCTTGCGTCTCATCAATTAGAACTATATCATCAGCGAACAGCATACACCAAGGCACCTCCCCTTGAATATGGTGTGTCAGTGCGTCCATCGCTAGGGCAAATAAGGACGGGCTGAGCGTAGATCCTTGGTGTAACCCCATAACCACTAGAAAAGACTCTGAGTCACCTCCCATAGTCCTAAACTGAGTCTTAGCTCTATTATACATATCATTAATTGCCCTAATATAAGCTACTGGTATACCTTTCACCTCTAGGCATCTCCAAAGAACGTCCCTAGGGACCTTGTCATACGCCTTCTCTAGGTCAATAAACACCATGTGCAAATACCTCTTCCTATCTCTATACTGTTCCACCAACCTCCTAATTAGGTGGATAACTTCCGTAGTAGAACGACCCGGCATGAACCCGAACTGATTCTCTGATATAGACACCGCCCTCCTTACCCTCCCTTTCACCACCCTCTCTCAAACTTTCATGGTATGACGCAGTAACTTGATATCCCTATAGTTGTTACAATTCTGGATATCACCTTTGTCCTTGTACAGTGGAGAACTTTTGAACATGTATTGACTAATTTATATAACATTTGACTAGTGTCGGATTGTTCGGCACCGAGTTGAGGCATTAGAATGAATTTGTGGGCCGGAAGTGAGATCGATAACGAGGTAAGTCTCTTGCCTAACCTTGTAAGAGAGAACTCATCCCCTTAGGTGTATTTTGTTGTGAGTTACTTGTGTGGGGAGCTACGTATGCACTAGGTGACGAGACTCCATGCATAGCTATATTCCATGAGATGTTCGGGTAGTCCTAGATTTACATCATGCCTTGATTGTACTGTTATGTTTATTATGCATATTAATTATCTAAAATAAAGCTGAGATTAGGGATTGTCAGGTTGAAACTCTCTAGTTTAGATTTCTTTATTTTTTGGAAGAATTGAGGAATATATAATAACTCCGAAAAATACATGTCCACTCGCATCGCAAGTACTTCCGCGAGCGAGGTAAACTTCTCTACTCTAATGGGAGCGGGTCGTTTGCCTCGGCAGGTTAATAAATGCATCTGCGGTTCGTGTTGTTCGACCCTCCGCAGTGCACACAATATATATATTTTTGGATCAGGCCGTATGACCACAACATAAATCGTGCGTAATAATATTCGGAGCCTAGTTACACTTGATATTACTTTATGGCTCGAGAGGTTATAGAGTTATTGAACGACAGTAGTTGACTTGGGGTTAAGGACGTTGGTTAGAGATTTTGAAATTTATTATTTAGTGGCTCTTTTACTTACTGCTTGGCATTGTGTTATTGTTATTGTTTCTATGACTTATACCTATTTAGAATTTCTGTATTTTAGTGTTGGCCCATAGTAAGTGTCAATGTCGATCCCTCGTCACTACATCTTCGAGTTAGACTAGATACGTACTGGGCACATGTTGTTTATATGCTCACGCAACACTACTGCACTAATCGTGCAGGATCTGAGGCAGGTGTATCTGGCGGTTATCCCGGCGCACCCCTGATACTTCGAGACCGAGTGGGTAGCTGCTTTCCGAGTCCATTCTGCAACACCTCGAGTCTCTCTTTTGCATTTACTTTCTTTCTACTCTATTTCAGACAGTAGCTTAGTGTTTTTTATATTCTACTAGTAGCTCATACACTTGTGACATCAGGTCTTAGAAATTTTGCTAGGAGACACTTGATGATTTTTGAGTAATTATTTCACCACACTTGTTCTTATAATTATTTACTCTTTATTTTAACAAATTTCTCACCTCGTACTTATTTAATAATTAAAAATTAATTATTTCTAAATTGTTAAAAGAATAAACACATGGTTAGTGTACCGTTGGCTTGTCTAGCAGCGACGTTGGGCGTCATCACGGCCTGTAGGGAAATTGAGTCGTGACATAAACCAAATAAAAAAAAATTGAACAATGAATATTAAACCGGCCAAATGCATAGTTCAAACTATCTCTATTAGTTTTTGAACAATCAATACCACTAGCATTATTATCCATAAAAGTAATATTATGGCCAGAGAGTAATTCAATTCATGTCCACTCATAATTCGTGAGAAGCAAGAGACGACTGCCATTAGCTACAAACATTAGACAGATCTATCATTCTAAGTTACAATTTTGTGCGCATTTGTTACTGTTTTGGACTTGAATCTTATATGAATGTATCTGATCATAATTTAATTACAAGAAAAGCACCTTTGGAATGCTTATCAAAATAACAACTCTAAACTTACAACTACTTATGCAACAATGTAGTAACAAGTTGTTATTACTTTACTGTGCTACAATATGAGCTAGCTGTTTGTTCACTGGCTTTTATCATTTCAACCCTCCAGCTGTAACAATACAGAAAGCTCAAATTGAAACAAGGATAAAACCAGCTGAACCAACACAAAAGCAGCCTGCACCAGAGGGCACCACCAAGCCAGTACCCAATGTTGCTCCTACGTAGCTGTAAAAATCCAACATTGATTATATTATAGGAAATACTTTGCCGGAAATAACACTTCAGTGTGCGTATTTATGTAACCTGGCTGTTATATTATGTAAACACAAATGCAGATTATATTATCCTACTGTGAAGTGTGAACACGCATATACAATGTGTGTATTTGAGCTATAACATTGTAAAGAAACAATAAAATGGAAATGAGTAAGTCTATCAACTTAATAATACTCATGTACCTTCTGTTGAAAAAGAAGAGAAACAAAGTACACAACGACATTTTCCCAGTCATACAAGGCTATAAGACAGTTAATGATGTTTGATCATTAACATAATCACAACAACTACCCCAGTCAGTTTTCAATCGATCAGTTAACGTCAACTAGTAGAAGGGTATTTTCCAGCGCTGGCTAAATTTGAAAAAAAATTATAATAATGAGCCATACAATAAATATAAACTATTTACAACAATAATATACAACAAACATATTAACAATAATATTACCTTGTTCAAGCTGCTCGATTTTATCAAGATCTTCCTGAACATTTACATGTTGTTTTAATTTTTCATTTCGAGGCCAATTTTGAAGACACACTAAAGCTTGTACCAATTTAGGAGTCAACATTTACATACAATTTAAATGAATATTCTCCTATACTAAATGCATACTCGAATGCCCCACTTGAAACCGGAACAACTAATATATCACGAGCCATCTCTGCAAGAACAGAAAATCTAGCTGAGTTCATTTTCCACCAGAGAATGACATCAAATTCTTTAGTGCCATCCTCAGTTTCTTCACCAAAATATTTATCTAACTTTGTTCTAACATCCACCTCCACTCTCAATATATTTCTTTAGATCTTGCATGAGTGATTCTAAAAATATTGTACTTTACTTACTTGACTACCACTAAGCCCAGAAGTAGAAGTGTCCAATGAAGAGCAAGTTGAAGATGAAGCAAGCGCGACACCTTTTGAGCTGGACCTTACATACTCATTAACTAATGAATTCATGTACTTCTTAACTTCTGCTTGTATAGTTGCTCCTGGGCTGTCACCAAACATCTTTACAAGTGCATAACCAACTAATTCGAGCTTGTAGCGAGGATCCAAAATACATGAAATTAAAATTATCTTGTTCATTTTTCCTGGATCACCCCAATATTTATCAAACTTTTCTTCATCTTTATTGCTATTTCACTTAAAACAATATCTTCATTTGCTATCAATTGCTTCAAATAAACAGCATCCACAGAAATTTTAAGAAACGGGATATTTGATGCAACATAACGTAATCCAAATATTTTCAAAGTAAGAAGATAGAATATCTCAAGAAATCTCGTAATTCTTTTTACATTTTTCTAATTACTACTTAAAAGTTCACCCGTAGGGATTTCATCTTCAATATAAGAATGCTGAAGATAAGCCTCAAGCCAATTTCACGAGAAGCATAATGTGAAAATGCACTCTCAAATTCAACAGCCCCACTCGACATTAAGTAGGTGGAATCCCACCTAGTTGGAACATCCAAGAATATTTTTTTTTTTTTGCAATTGAGTTGTTCATCATCAAAATTTTCTTGAAATCTCTTCAACCTCACAGGTGATTGCCTAACGTAACCCCATGCCACACACGTTCAATGGACAAAGAAGATTCTTTTACACCATCCTGGACTTCAAGATTCATGATTTGAGCCAGACATCTCACGTGAAGGTGATTACCGTCCATCAAATTAGTTCTCATTTTTGTTAATTGCTTAGACAATTCTTTTACTATCACATCATTTGAGCTTGCATTATCAACTGTGATAGTGAAGATCTTATTTATCCCCCACTCATGTAAGCACCTACCAATACCATTTTCCATATCTTCGCCTTTATGGTTAAACAATAGGACAAAAATTAAGTATTCTCATATGCATGTTCCATTCACTATCAATCAAATAGGCAGTGATACACATGTGATTGATTCTTTGTATGGAAGTTCAAGTGTCAGTGGTAATACATACTCTTTGTTTTGTTTCCATAAAGACCTTCTCAACTTTTGCTTTTTTTCATTAAAAATATCAAAACAACCCCTAGTCACAGTGCTACGGGAAGGGACCCGAAAATAAGGGTGTGCCATTTTCATAAAGTCTCTAAAACCTTATTTCTCAACAAAGCTGAAAGGAAGCTCATCAATTATTACCATACGACATAACGCCTTCTTACACTCTTCTTGATCAAATTTCCAAGTGACAATAGCTACATCACCTTGGCTACCTCCCCCCCCCCCCTAAACAGATTGAAAGCGTAAGTTTGATTATTTTTTATTAACATTAGCAGGACGTTTAGGACACTTAAACATATGAGAAAGAAGTGTCTACGTACCGTCTTTTATCTTAAAACAATATGGACGAAAACAATAGTCACATTTTTCTTTTGTATTCCCTTCGGAAGTAACAACTTCTGTAAAATGATCCCACGCAACAGATCTTTTTCTCCTTTTTTCTTATATTCGACTCAGTTGTTTCAGCTTGACTTGCTGCATTTGAATTAGAAGCTCCACTTCACCCATCACCTTATCACTTTGTATATTTTCAGCCATGTTATGACTCGCTGCGATAAAAAGAAGAAGCAATGAATACATATATAGACAAATTAATCTAAGAAAACGACGCGAAAAAAGGGCGTGCCATTATCATAGATCTCTTTCTCTTGTTCTATCTTGAGATGTTGCGTTGATGTCATCTCTGGTTCTATCTTGGAATTGTGTTTGTACTGTCTCAATTTTCATGCATATTTTCTGGAAAGTATTGATTAAACATTAGTGGCGATGGCTAAAATCATCAATTACTTTATCTGCCTTATTTATATCATGATTCATGAACATATGGCTCGTCCGGTTCTGCCATTTTGGTATCAGTTCACCCTGTATGTATGTATTATGTATATATGTTTACCCTCAAGCTCAGGTGCAAATTATGTATTCTGCCTATATATATATACACGCACGTGCTCGATTTGCAAATTGTAATCATTCTATGCACATCAAAATCACAGTTCCGTCTATGTTCATCCTGTATGAAAAATTTTAGATGCTCTTATTCTAGAATACCATGTAGATTTTGTAAAAGCAATTGCGTCGATTGAACATAATGATGATGATCATACAAGTTCACTATCATGAGTTTTCAAAACTAGAATTAAGTCTAACAACCCATTCAATGCATTTAATGGAAGAAGGTAAGAAGCTGATATCTTAAGCGACCTCATCGTTATCATGGCAAAGGGAATCAGAAAGACCTGACCTAAAGCTGAAGGATTCTGTTTTTCTAAGCTCTGGTCGGGAGAAGAGCCAAGCCCAAAAGCTTCAGCCTTCAAAAGAGAGACAAGACTAACGAGTTCTCAGTTTGTCACGAGCAGATTCAGGTTGAGACGAGACTGCCTTACTGTGTGACGAGTAACGAATGATGACTGATGAGCACGAGCAGATTCAATTGAGAGAAATTTTGATTAAGGATTTAGGACTTAGGAGAGATGATTGAATAGTGATCATTGGTCGACTTCTCAGTTCTTAGTTCTCACTCTTGGCTGCAGACTAAATTCAATTGAGAATTAGGGATTTGCCATTTAGGGTTTGAATAGTACTTTATATACATAGGGGTAAAAGTGTAAATATAAAAATTCTTAATGGGTTAAGAGTTTACCCGATAAGAAAATTGAGTAATCCACCCAATCCGTTAAGCCGTTAATTATAAAATCTCAATCTGTTCACCATCCATTACCCCGATAATCCGATACCAATAAGTCAAGAAGCCATTGGTTAGGTTCGGTTTTGAATAGCCCTACAAATCACCACCAAGGCGCGTGGTGGAATGGATACTGTCCCCTAAGTGAATTCTACAAGGGCAAAACATGCGAGAGATGCTGAATATATAAGGAAGCAAGTCTTAGACCCTAGTGACGCATTTTGAAGTAGACATAGGCTCAAAGCGGCTTAGTAGGCTGGGCTATTACATATGGTACCAGAGTCACTCCGCGTCAACCTTGGGCGATGGTGGGGCAAACACAGAGTAATCTCAAGTCGCCAAAATACGAGAGAGATGTTGGATATATAAGGAAGCAGGTCTTAAATCATAGTTATATGTTTTAAAGTCGTGCGTGCTACCCAAAGCGGACAATATTTATCATATTAATATATCACTAGTGGGCTAGACTGTTAATTATATTCACCCTTTACTAGAGGTCTCGGGTTCGAGCACTGAAAACGGAGAACCCCAAGGTAGTGAACGTTTTCCCTTTTAATGGGCCTTCTGATAGTTAGGTTAGTGAATTCCAGATTCTAGATAATTATAGCCAAAAAATAAGGATAATTAAATCTTCCAATACTCCAGATTAAATTTTTCACTAGCCAAATACTTTAGACATGATCGACTATGCAATTGGTGAATTCGTGCCTTGTCAATTAGTTTTTATGGTTTTCGTCCGTGTAATCGGACTCTTTAGATTGATTCTCTGGCCATAATAGCCACTGATAGGAGATCATTTATGAATAAACCGATGAGACTTCCATAGTGTTAAATTGAGGTAGAGCTAAGTTTTAACTCAAGAAACGCTAATAATCTTCCAGTTTTCTCTCGTTTTCATTTTAGGTAGATATATATTTGATGTTGCCTTAAAAGAGGATCAAGATGGCAAATTGTAAGATTCTTTAAAAGTATAATATAGCAATGTGCAAAAGGAAACAATTTTAAATAGCTAACACAATGTAAAACCCTGGGAAACTTCAAACTTGGATAACAAAACGCAATTCCAATTTCTGCGATGGTAATGGAATAAGATGCTGCAAAACAGCACTATAATCGGTAACAAAAAAGTAGTAGTACAATAGTATCACCAGTTTCTTTTGAATGAAGAAAAAACGAAATTGATTAAACATAGACCAAGAAGATTAATTTAAGAACTTCACTAAGAAGTACATACAAGAATCCCAGTGGTTAGAAAGATTATACAACACTATAGAAAAAGCAGTTACGTTATTCTATGTAGCACCAGCCTCCCCAACAGAGTTGATTTACCATATTAACAATCCTAAAGCTATAGGAGAGCTTCCTTTGATGGATGTAACGCGAAGGTACGTACTAAAGTGATGAACAATTAGATTTAACTAAGTTATACTCACTGACAATACAATAAACAACGTTCGTGAATCATGATTCATGATCTCACTTTTAACACCTGACCAAGTACCGAATACTGATAATAGTATCAGCAAATTAACGTTCTCCTTGCCCTTGCTGAACTCAGTCAACAATTTTACGAGTATCAATATCTTTGGTAATGGCCGGAATACAACTTGAACTCCTAGAAATTCCCCCTTTCTTTTGACCATTACCCATAGGATCTCTAGGGCTAAGAGACTTAGCTCTATTCTTTTTCAAGATTTCTCTCATGGCCTCAGCTTGAAAAAGCACAGGATAAGCCCTACCAAATCTATTAAACATAGAACATGCATTCATATGCTCATTCAAAGCTTCTTCTCTTTTGCCTCCATTCTTCTCCATCTCTTCCTTCACTGCTTCAGAACACAACCCACAAATCAATTTCCCTGAAAATTTCTCCCTAACTCTCTTAATATAGTTAGGTGTGCATTCCTCAGACATGCCACAACACTCACACTTGGCATCTTCAACTTCTGAAATTGGAGGAAGCTTCTTATTATCATCAGATATTACTACTTCTTTGCTAAGTTCAAATGAGATATCGGATATTGTTCTTTGTAGACCATCTATGGGAAGTGTTGGAGGCTTTTGAGTGACTTTTTTGTTAGTTTGATTTGTCCCAACAATATTGGTTTCCATGTTAGGTGCCATAAAAGGAGAAAATGAGGGTGTTGTTGTTGATAAAGATGAGTATTTGGTTTTGCAAGACTTGAGATAGGGTTTTCTTGAAGATGAGTTCATCTACCTACTATAAGTATAGAACAATTGTATCTTAAGCTTCCAATTTATACTCCAATTCAATCTTCTATTGAAGGAAACCTATATATGAGAAGTGTATGTAGACAATACGTCTCAAGTCAGCATTTAATGTTTGAGTGCCTTTGAGTGAGTAAGAGGAGAGAGACAAAGAAAAGGGGAGAGTAATCTTGAATCAACTAGATTTTTCATGAGCATATGATAATTATACAATCAATAATTTAATCTATGTTTTTTCTTGTTTTTAAACTTGGAGTATATTGATATAATTTGACCTTACATAGTTAGGTGTTTTTCAAATATTACTAAAGGTCTTTTCCCTCTTGTTCATTTCTTTTTTTACTTATATACAGGATCATCGTTCACCTAGAAAAAACTACTTAGTAAATAAATTAAAAAATCATATTATTTAGTAGCTTTATTTTAAGCAACTCGAGTGATTAAACTTACAATGGTTATTAATATTGAAATACTGGAAAAATAATATTAGCATTTCTGCTGTAGGATATTTATTGTCCAATATGTAGTCTCGGGAAATATAATTAACGGTACTTTCTTACCAAGTCATAAGTAAAATATAATCTAATTACATAATCCAATTATTTGCGTTGTCCCTATTAGAAGCGAAGGGTTTGTTCACGGGAACAGCCATTACCATCCCCTTTCTTTTGTTGGAAGAAAATGAAACCATGAAAAGTAGAAAAGGAAAGAAAAGAATATAATGACCTTTTTATGTCCTTTTAACCTATATATGAATACGTAATTTGATAAAGTAAAATTTAGTTCACGAGAAATAAACAAAAGGAAAAATCTTGCGCCTTTTTGGGGAAGATGGAACTACTATCTACAAAGAAAAGAAACTAAACTTTGCTTTAGTTTGTGATAGATTCACATGAATCTTGAAAACAGAAGGAATCATAAAGGGTGTTGTTCTGTGGCTGCATTATATTGCTTCGATCGATGATGGGTAAGTTTAACTTACTTTGTTCTCAAATTAAATAGTTTTTGCTTTCCTTTTTCTGAATCTTTTTTCCCTTACCATACGAGAACATTAGCATTGCCTAATGTAAAAATGTGCATCTTATTAGCTTATAGCTCAGATTATCTTCGGTTTGGCCTCTGTCTTCATCCTTTTCATTTAAATTGCCAGGAGTACGCCCTTGACAAATTGAATGCTAAGTACGCATTAACGAAAATACTGCTCCCTCTTTTTTAATTTATGGGGCATTTTTCGCTTTTGAAGAGTCAAACAAGAAAATCATTGTCCGCAATTTATTCGTATCCTTTAATACATTTGAATAGTTAAATATTGTGATTTATAGTATTTTTTGTAGTTTTTAATTATATAAATTATTTTAAAAGAAGTTAAAAATTATATATTCGAATTTACTGTTAAAATAAAAAAGTCTGACTTTCGAAATTAAGCTAGTCACCTCATCTCTCTTTCTTACCCGCCCTTATTAGTAGTAGGCAACCTTTCTTTCTCGCCTTTCTTCCAGCTTTTTCCAGATAAATGTCTAGACTTCTTTCATTTCCGAATTAGCTTGCGACAAGTCCTAGCATTAGTATGAGTTTATTGACCGCATAACGGCGATCCGTCTTGATGATGAATTCCACGATAACAAGAAATCGAAATTAATCGTTCGATGTCTGCTCGTTATCCCATCTTCAATTCTCAATGAACAACATGATCTTGACCTATCATTTGTTCAATTTGGTCGATTTGATACTTAGTTAATTCTTTTATCTTTATGTTTCCACAGATACCTAATCGATAACGAACCTGAATGGTTTTTGTAGGTACATTCATGAAAAGCAAGACGCCTTGCCCTGGAGACTGACCAACTATGAATAGATCTTACTTATTGTGGGGGG
>MCJB01048540.1:8656-45228 GCA_002018475.1 Nicotiana obtusifolia
GTGGGGGGGGGGGGGGATCAAGCAATCAAACTTTCTAGCAAGCAAACAATTCTCTGTACTGGTGTCTCTCCCCCTCGACACCGTGTTGCTTTTCTGTAATATTTTTCATTAATGCAATCAAGCTTTCTTTCATTCTCGATTGTCTTTTATGCTCTCTCAGTTGCTCACGATATTGGTTTTCTCGTACGGCACTGACAAACTAGTCTAGCGTATGGAGAGGACCTCAGTTGGCGGACAGCAATCGCACTGACATCGATTGCTTAGCCTTACGTCGCCCTTTCAAGGAATTTCAGGAAAGCGGTGCGTAACATACATCATGCATACATGCCATTGTTGAGTTTTGTTTCAGCTGTTTACTTGGAGGTGCTATAATATTGCCCAATTCTTGCGATTTCCTCTTAAAACAACCTATCTTTCGCCGTTACTCCACAAACCTAAAACAATTCAATCCAATAACATTGTTGAATTGCTATATTCAGTCAAGCTGTTACATTGCTAACATATGACATAACATAACACTTGCAACTTGCAAATATCCATTTCTGAATTATAGTGAAAAACTGTCATGACCCAATTCCTATCATAAGCCATGATGGCGCCCAACGCTACCGTTTGGCAAGCCAACGGTGAACCATTAACATAATCATCCGGTTAAAATCTAGAATTACAATGATAAAGCAAAATTAAGTTTAGAACCATGGTAAAATACTTTCATTCTTACTAAGTCACGAAGTATGAACAAAATATAAAGAGAAATTATGTAAATATTAAGTACAACCATGAACATATACTAAAACCCCAAAATCCGTTGTCACAAGTGCATGAGCATCTAGTAGAATATACAAAACCAGTATAACTATTGTCTTGAATGAAAATAGAGAGAAATAAATAAACATAGGGGGAAAGAGACTCCAGGTGTTGTGAGTTGAGGCATGGAAAGCAGCTCACCACTAAGTCTCCAGCTGATGCGACTTTGCGGTCGAGTAACCACCTAATATATCTGTCTCAGTACCTGCACACTTAGTGTAGAAGTGTAGTATGAGCACGTAAATAAATGCGCACACAATAAGTATCTAGTCTAACCTCGAAGAAGTAGTGACGAGGGATCGACATCGACGCTTACTAGTGGTCCAATAAAAATATACTTAAAAGTAGAAAGGTATGAAATACAACAAGTAGCAACAAAACAGATAAATACAAATACCATGATTCTCAACGTAAGAATAATTATGAAACCATCAAATACCATAACTTCCTCAAAGAAAACAATGATAACAAATACCATATACAAAGTCAACTCTCAAGTTAGGAAAAGCTCATGTGTACTCTGACTCCCTATCGAATATTATGCACGAATACGGCCCGATTCACAAAGAATAGTGTACAACGCCGAGATTGTACGGCTTGATCCATAGATGCATCTCATAATATTGCTAAAATCGTACGACCTGATCCATAATAATAGCATCGTCGAGGCATATGGCCCGATCCCATAGGAATAGAGAAACTTTCATCTGGTCCCTAGCCCTGCTTGCGAAGGTACGTGCGAGTCGAGGGGTCCTTGAAATACCAATCATATAAATAAAAACGAGGATATAGACGCATGAGAAAACATAACTTTACCAACAAGCAATACTCTGACAAAACTTAAAGTAAAGAGGTTTGTTCAAATACACAAATTCTACTCTCAAGTTCAGTTATGAATTCAAGTAATCAAAGATGCTAGATTAATTCAAGTAGTACAGTTAAAGCATGATGCAGGACTAAGTCTACTCGGACGTAAACAAGAATCAAGGTTACACGTGTATGCTTGTCATCCCCTTACGTACGTAGAACCTATAACACATAGCACACCACAAATAAAATACCTACGAGAATAATTCTCTCTTACAAGATTCGGCAAGAGACTTACCTTGCTTCTATGTCCATTGCTCGCCTGCCACACCTTACAAGTCACCTCAAATCGAAGACGAGCAACTCAAAACTATTCAAAATTACATATAAACCAATCAATATATGTCAAGAACTCACAATTTAACTTTTAGAATAAATTCTCAACCCCACTTGGAATGTCAACAAAAGTCAACACCAGGACCATGCGCCCAGATTCCTAAAACTTTGGAAGATATATATTACCCATGGCAACACAATCTCAAAGATATAATTTATTTCAAATTCTTTAATCAATTTCATGGTCAAATTTCTTTTTTACCAATTATTATTTTTCTAACCAAAACCCCAAAATTCTATTAATTTTCATGTTAAAATCCTCACATAATACATGTATTTAACTTACAATAGCTAGAAATCACTTACCTAATGATACCTGATGAAAATGGTCCTTCAAAGAGCTCCAAAATCTCTCAAGTCAAGAGAAAATAGGGTGAAATGAGCCTAAGTCCCGTATTAAAACTTACAATTCGTCCAGATATTATCCTTTGCAATTGCAGCCTAAAGCATCGCGATCGAGAAGCACAAAAAAGCTTCTGCCCAAAGCTTCCCCTTCGCGAAGACAGGCCATCACAAATGCGAAAGCTTACCATACTAGACCCTCTGCGAACACGACCAACCAATCGTGAGTGTCACGATCCAAAATCCCACTATAGCATCGTGATGGCACCTAGTCTCTAAAACTAGGTAAGCCAATTACTAATAACAGTTAAGCCAGTTTAACAGTGATAGTTTTAAAAGATAGAGTTCAATATAAATACCGAAATAAAGGTGAAATAAGCTTACGCGGCAATAATCACAACAATTTCTCAAGACTAGGTAATACAGAGTCACGAACTCTAGATGAATACATAGATATATCTCAAAAATCAAAATAAAATATTGTTCGGATAACGAATTGACAGTACAATAAAAAGGGAAAGGACTCCAAGGTACTGCGACGACCAAGCAGCTCTACCTTGAATCCTTATGATCAAGAAGCTAACTCTGCCTGAGTCCGATATCTCCAATACTTGGATCTGCACAAAAATATGCAAAAGTGTAGTATTAGTACACCATGGCCGGTACCCAGTAAGTATCAAGATTAACCTCGGTGGAATACTAACGAGGTACAAGTCAAGACACCTACTAGTCAAAATAACATGTGTAGTATTGAAGTATAAAGCTAATAATGAAAGGAGGAATCAGTAAATGGA
This sequence comes from Nicotiana obtusifolia, assembly GCA_002018475.1. NCBI lineage: Eukaryota > Viridiplantae > Streptophyta > Magnoliopsida > Solanales > Solanaceae > Nicotiana > Nicotiana obtusifolia. Next base: position 11,803 of record MCJB01048540.1, read on the forward strand.
AACAATAATCGACATGTAATATAAACAGTAGAGTAATTAGAACACTGTTAAAGTGCCAGTGAAATCAAGTCATTCTACCACAAGTGTCACAACGAAATTACTCCGAGATACGTCATCTCATAGTCACAAATCAAGAGTCCCAAATCACAAATCATACGCTCACGGCACCTCGTGCTCACATTTTCAATCACCACTGCACGGATAACTCACTTGCCAATTTCTCAATCCGCTAGGCATTATCATAGGCTCACAATCACAATCCGCGCGGTGCGGTCACAGGCTCAATATCATAATTTACCCGGCGTAGTCACAAGCTCAATATCATAATTGAAGCGGATAATGCTAGAATACATGGGCATGATCAATGAATGTCAAGTTTCATACTCCTGAACTAGTATAAGTGGCATGTTATGGTGTATGCTTGTGCGATTGTACTATCATAGTCTAAGTCAACAAGTAATATCAAAGACATCGAGTAGCTTATTGAAAGAAACACAACAAGTTACGTAACGTGCATGACATCCACAAGGAAAAATCACATCTTCACACGAATATTATCAACATAATGCCCCCAGGCCATCACACATCATCCCTGACATAGCACTCGTATCTCTACGTATTGATAACATCACAATAGTCACCCTTATCGCTTCGCCCAGACGAGTGACTATTGTGATGTTATCAATACGTAGAGATAGCCACTCGTACCACTCTGATAGCCACCGTATCACTCCGCCCAAACAATAATACAATAGCAACATGTATCATTCAGGCCAAATGTCATGCTTATGCCCCGCATAATGACAACAATGATATGCCATCCTTATGCTCTGCATAACAACAATCAATCCACACGACAAATTTACATATGCTAACATCACGACATATCAACTCGTACCTCAAGTGCACATTGGCCACAACCGCTTAACAATAACAATATCAATATCACCACATCACATAGCCTATGGCTCAAACATGATGTGTACAAAACCTCAATAACAACAACTTCAGCTAAAATAGATTAATGACTTTCAATGACTTCAACTTCAATTAATTGCTTAAGAATAAACTCAATAATGAAGGTATTTCCATGAAATGGCAAACTTCGAAGTCTAGTGTACGACATAAGCTAACGATGAATGATATGGCATGAACTATCATCTACGTCTAAATGCATGAAAATAACCCGGTAACGGAAGGACATCATGTAACAACAATTTCAATTAATAATAACTCAACAAAAAAGGAAGTCACATAATAATAAAAGAGGTAACGACTTCAAATAAGCATATAATTGTAAACTTGACAAGTAAAAGATATAACATGTGCTAACAACTCCAAATAAAGCATGTGAGAGAAAACTTGACAAATAAAAGATATAACATGTGCCAACAACTTCAAATAAATACATGAAAGAATCCTAAGAGTCTAAACCGGTCAATATCCACATATAATCGAGTACGCACTCGTCACCTCGCGTACATGTCTTTCACATAATTCAAATAATACAATAAATCCCAAATCCTAATGGGTAGTTCCCCACCACAAAGTTAGGCAAGATACTTGACTCAAAGAAGCAAAATCAATACTCTAAATGACAAAATTGTGTGAAACAACCTCCAGACGGCTCGAATCTAGCCAAAATAACTCAATATCAAAAATAAAAGCTATAGGAAACAATTACGGATAATGAAGCTTTGATCTTTAATGAAAAACAAAAAATCAACCCAAAAAGTCAACCCCGGGCTCGCACTTCAGAACCCGAAAAACTCACAAAATTCGAACACCCATTCCGATACGAGTCTAGCCATACCAAAGTTATCCAATTCTGACATTAAATCAGCATTCAAATCATCATTTTTACATTTTAAAAGGTTTTTACAAAAAACCTATTTTCTCCAATTCAAATCCCTAATTTAATAATAAAAATAAATATGAATCATGAAATATAACCAAATCCGGGTCAAGAACACTTACCCAATCCAAAACATGAAGATCCCCTCAAAAATCACACAAAATCGAGCTCTCTAACTCAAAAAGTAATAAAATAACAAAAGCTCTTGAAATATAGTACTTATAATTATGCCCAGGGATTTCCTTCATCGCGAAGAAGAAACTACTCTAGCCCACAAAAGAACTACGCGAACGCGATACCAGGGGCGCGAACACGATGCAAGAAAACTTGGCCTTCCAGCATGGTCGCGTAGGGCGACTGTGGACTCACTAACACGAACGTGTTTAGTCAACAGCCCACAGAACCGCAATCACGGACCTTACTATGTGAACGCAAAGAAGGAATAGTGGCCAGTCACCAAACGCCCTATGCGATCGCGACTTACTCTTCGCGATCGTGAAGAAGGACAGCAGACACCAGCAATCAACAGTCCAAAACATGGAGAAATGGCTCGTAGACCAAGGCCCCCGGGACCTCGTCCGAATATGCCAACGAGTTCCACATCACAAAGCAGACATGCTCGAGTCCTCAAATCACATCAAACTACAACAAATTTACGAATCACACCTCAATTCAAGCCTAATGAACTAATGAACATTCAATTTCTACAATTCCTGCTGAATCATATCAAATCAACTCGGAATGAATTCAAATTTTGCATGCAAGTCCCAAATGACACAACGGAGCTATACCAACTCCTGGGATCACAATCCAAAGCCGATATCAACAAAGTAAACTCTCGATCAAACATCTCAACCTCCCAAACCTTCAACGTTCCAACTTTTGCCAAAATGCATCAAATCAACCTACGGACCTCCAAATCCAAATCCGGACATACACCTAAGTCCAAAATCACCTTATGAAGCTATTGAAATCATCAAAATATCATTTTGAAGTCGTCCATACAAAGTTCAAATTCTGGTCAATTCTTACCACTTAAGCTTCTAAAACAAGAATCATTCTTTCAATCCTGAATCATTTGAAAACCAAACTCGACCACACATGCAAGCCATGATACACAATACAAAGCTACTCGAAACCTTAAATCATAGAACGGGATGCTAGTTCTCAAAACGACCGGTCGAATCGTTACTGTGAACGTGAAGTCTTCATTGCCATCCCCTAGAACACCCTCTTTAGTGATTGTGAAAGCCATTGTGCAATCGCGTTGAACAACTGCATCCCTGGCCATCGTCGCTAACCCATTGCATTCACGACCTTCACCACACAAACGCAAAGAACTGCCAGACCACCCTCTATGATAGCGATCATCACTCTGTGATCGCGTAAAACAATGCTCCTCAGCCCCACACACCAAACATCAGCAAAATCTGCCAAATTCAACATTGCTTCAAGTGGTTCGAAACACACCTGAGCCATTGGGGAACCCGTCCAATTATATCAACAAGTCCAAAAATATAACTTTGACCTACTCGAGGCCTCGAAACACATAAAATAACATCACAATCAAGAATCGCACCACAAATCAAACTACTCAACTTCTAAACTTCGAACTTCATCCAAGTAACTCCGAACGTGATGCATTGCACTTAGCCAACTCGGAATGATACTAAATTTCACACACAAGTCCAGTATAACAAAACGAACCTACTCCAAGGCTCGGAATGCCAAATGGTGTCCGATAATACCAAAGTCCACCCCAAGTAAAACTTAGAATACTCTAAAACCTTCAAAATACCAAAATCTGACAATAAGCGTCGAAACGTTCCCGGTCCACCAGAAACTCGAAGCATACAATCAAGTCCAAAATCATCATAAAAATCTATTGAAACCTTTAAATCCTGATTCCGAAGTTGTTTACTAAAAGTATTGACTCAAATCAAATTTGGCCACCTTAGGCAACTATTAAGGAACTAAGTGTTCCTAATTCAACCTGAACCCTTTAAAACCAAACCAACCGCCCATGCAAATCATAAAATAGGAAAAGCACATATGGAAAGTCATAAATAAGGTATGGGGTTCTAAAAAGTATAACGACCGGTCGAATCATTACAAAAATCTAAACTATTCTACAACATGTACAAAATAGGAAATTATTAGAAAAAGAAAATGAGTGAGGCAAATGAACCTGGACATTATAGAACTGGCGGTCTGACCATTATAGTTGGAGGCACTGGTGGCAACGATTTCCTCAGTTTGTTTTCTGAGGCGGAGAGGGGAAAAAGAGACATATAAACAACACAAGGTTGTGAAATTAATAACATCGAGTTATTAGGTCTGTTGTAACTAAAATCCCCATTGGAGTTTTATTTTGGTGAAATTTATGGTCGTGATAATATCTTAGCAAAATCAATAATTGCTAGTGTGACAATAAGAGGTTATATATTTGAACAAAGAAATTTAAAGCTTTAACATCTAATAAAGTTTATTATTGCATGGATACTCATGAATGTAATAAAAGTTTAGACTTTCTTGATTCTTATATTTAGCGTTAAGTTTGCTTTTCCTAATACAGCTTATATAGGTTGTAGAAGTCTTTCATAGATCAATATTGGAAAACAAAAATAGGTGGAGCACTAAAATATGAGTAGTTGATTGTTTAATTGTCAATAATTTCAAATATTGTCTTAATCTATATCTTGTACATGTGATTCTTACATGATATGTTTTAAGGGGAAAGGAATAAGTACCCCTGAACTAAGACCAGATTTTCAACTATACACCTTATCTTTGCGGGGGTCCTTTTACTCTGTTGAACTATTTTAAAGCAGAATAAATTACCTCTTAAAACATCACAACCAGATTTTAGCTAGGTAGTATACCACTCACTCTTTACACATCAGATTTCATTAAAAAAAATTATTTATTTCTTATTCATTCTCCTTTTTCATTCTTTTTATTTTCCTTTCTCTTCTTCACTACTCAGGTCGCCGCCAATCAAGCTGAATAACAAAGATTCACCTCAGGTTGATGATCTATGCCACAAATCAACCATGATCGCTACCCCTTCTCTTTCTTTTTCTTTATCGTCTTTTACTTTCAAATTCTTCTTTGCCACAGACCTAACCATGGAAATTTTGATGTAGCCTTATTGTTATTTAAAGATCACTAGAGAAATAAAGAACAATATTTCAAGGGTTTATGAATAAATCGATATTCTAAAATTTGAGCTTTTCATTCTTCTAATCAATTTGATGTTGGCATTATTTTTTCGATTTGGAGCTTTTTCGATGTCACGACCCAGAACCACCACTGGTCGTGATAGCTCCTAACCTTGTTTCTAGGCAAGTCAATCATAAAAAAATAGCAGAAAATAACAGCAATACAGAAATAAATGAGTCTAAAGTCGAATAAGCATAGATAAAGATCAAACTAATACAATAATTTCCCAAGAACTGGTAACACTGAGTCATGAGCTCTAACATAAGAATTCAAGTCTATTTATACAACACATTGTTTGAAATAATAATAACAATGAAAGGATAGAAAGGAAAGTTAGGGACTACGATCAGGATGCAGCACTACCTCGTGTCTCTATAGCAACAGCTACAACTCCCAATGTTCAATTGGGTCCAACTCCTGGATCTGGATAATTAAGTGTAAACTGTAGTATAAGTACAACCAATCCTATATACTCAGTTAGTATCATAACTAACCTCGGCGAGGTAGTGATGAGATTGGTTAATGATACTCACTATCAAACATGTATAGTTCATAAATATATATGTACAGAGTACCAATACCAGAATCTAAGCACAAAGTACAAATAAGACCAGCATTGCACATAGAGAAGATATGCACAAGCATCGTAATCAAAGTCACAAAGTACAAATAAGACCAGCATTGCACATAGAGAAGATATGCACAAGCATCGTAATCAAAGTAACAGCATATAGAGAAGATATGCAAGAATAACAAGTCAAGTTGCACATATATGACATACAGAGAAGATATATATCGTGAATCCTTTCATCAATTAAATCAACATATAGAGTAAGTATTCATAAAAGGCATGTATACATTCTGAGGCTAGCATATAGATAAGATCCGTAGTAAATAGCATGCATACAACCTAAGGAGCTTCCATATAGAAAAGATACACAAAGTCCAAACACTAATTAGTTTTCATAACTCGCATGTACGTCATCAAGAAGAAACATGAGAGGATGACCCTAGAGTATGGATCATTATTCACACACTGCACAAATAAATTTCATGTCATAATCATAATATCTGTACAGACACCTCACGTGATCTCTCAATCTAGTCCATCCCAAATAAAGCATATTTAAAACTACATGTCTATGAACAACGGGTATCAAATCACATACTCATGGGCCAAGGAAAACAATAGGCTAAGGTGTATGCATGTGCGAAGTGTACATCTACAACTCAAATTTGGTGGATACGCCATACAATGACGAGTATCATGCTCACATAGGACATTAAAGCATATATATGATCTCTAGCATGATTCAAGAAGTTCACATAGTCATACAATTGATTCAACATGAATCATAGAAGTACACAGTCCGAACTAGGCATAATAAAAGCATGAAGTCTAATCCGATCAAAATCACATATAGCACCAGCATATCCACTCGTCACTTCACATATACATCATTTTTCACACAGACCAATTAGACAGATAAGGTTATATCCTAAGGGTTATTCCTTCACAACAAGATTAGGCAAGATGCTTATCTCAAATGAGCAAAAATAAATACTCCAAGAAAGTCTTTCCCTTAGAAATCACCTCCAACTGCCTCGATTCTAGCTAAAAATAACTCAATAACAACAAATTAAGCTATACGAATCAATTCCACACAATAAAGCTTTAAACTTTTATTAAAATCCTCAAAAGTCAACAAAAGTTAACCTGGGCCCACATGGTTAAAGCCCGAGTCAAGGGGTAGATCCCGACTGCATATTGCTTCACGAATCCAAATATGTATTTGATTTTCAAATCCAAGTCCAAATCATAACTCAAAATCTCAACTTTTACTCTCTTAAGTGGTAGGAAAACTCCCAATTATACCTTAAAATTCTATATATTAGGTGTGAAAATCCATGTAGATTCTTAAAATAATTTCATAAACGAGTAGAAGTCACTTACCCCAGTATCTTGTATGAAAATCTGCGAGCAAAATTGCTCCTCTCCAAGTCTACGGTCAAAATATGAAAGAATGAGTGAAACATTCCGAAATATAACACTTAAGTGATCGGCCAATGATTTTGCATCTGCGAGATCGCTTGTGCAACAAAAATTTCTCGCATATACGAGACTCCTCCTCTCAGCCAATCTCACACCTACAATAAGACCATCACTTTTGCAGACCGGCAAGTGCATAATACCCATTGTAGATGCACAATCACTTCTGCGAAGCACCCCCCGCATGAGTGGTCCCAACTCCAAGCCTTCTTTTGCTTCAGCTCCCCAACCACCATAGGTGCGACATCACACCCGTGCACCAAACTATGCAAGTGCGACACACCAACACCAGCACCACCAAATAACTCCAAAATGATGTGAAATCATCCTGCCCGAGACTCTCGGGACCCCGTCCAATCATTCCAACATGTCCAAACACCTAACTCAAAATAATCCATTGGCTCAAAATACCACAAACAACAACAAAGTCAAGAATCAACGACCAAAAACAATCTCTTAACTCCCAAACTTTCTAACTTTGCCAAAACACGTCTGAATCATGCCTAACATCCTGGATTCCAACAAAACTTTACAAACAAGCTCAAACAACAAAAATAACCTATTCCAAGTCTTGGAAAAATAATCATAGTCTTATATCATTAAAGTCAACTATCGACTTAAGAACTCTCCAATACTTCAAATTGTCCACTTTCGACAATAAGATTTTTTTTTTTTTGGTAAATAGATTATTTATTAATTGAACAAAATATTACAAAAAGGAGGGGGACATGAACCTTAGCTCCCCAAAAAAGTACATGTACCTTGTTACCCTAAAGTATTGACTGTAGGTACCTAGGTAATTGTAAGTGGTTAGACCTATACAAAAAAGAGCATATGTTTGTCCTAGGTCAGCTATACAAGAAAGTACATATGTTTGTCCCCTTTTGAAGTCAATTCTATCATAGTGCTGCAAAAAAATAGCAAAAAAGTGCGTGTTGTCTTCAATTTCGCTTTGTCTCCTGATGCAGGGAAAGCCAAGTTAAAGATATCCTTCCATTTGTGTTTTGGTGTTGCTTGGTGAGTCTGTTGTTTGTGATTGCTGGTGTTTCCTGATTCTGGAATTGTTGCTGTGTTGTGTGAGTGACCTCTTGTGATTTGGATCCTTCATAATGATGTCAATATTGTTGCTGACTGAAATACAATTGGGGTTCCTGTTGGTGGTGTTGCTATATGCAAGTTGGACTTGTAGTGTGGCAGCCCAAAGGGTGTTGTTGAGTCTGCAGTTGAGCCTTCTTTGGTTGTTGTTGCTGGTAATCGTGCTTGTAGCATCTGCTGCTGGCAGCTTCTTGTTACCCTGTGGCTTACTTGTGTTGCTTCTGCTTTGCCTCCCAGTGTTGTTATTTCTGGTGGTTTGTTTAGCTGTTGTGAAGCTAACACTGATGCTGATGCTGATGCTTTTGGAATTCCTGAAGTATCTGTTGCGCTGGTGCAAAAGGGGTATCTGTGTTGTTGTGAATTGCCTTTTGATAGGAAGTTGTCTGTGATGTTGGCAGGGTATGTTGCTATAGTTTCCTTTGTTTCTTTCATTGATGTTGCATCTGCTCCTGGTGTAGTGATAGCAAGTATGCTTGTGCCTGTGAGGATTCTGGGTTTTGTTGTTCCAATGAAGAGTGTTGTGTGTGTGAAAACAAGATGATTGATATAGTTGCATTAGACTGAGCACTCGAGGTGCTGATACCACACAATGCAACTGCACCAATAATTTGTTGTTGTTGTGACTGCTATGTTGGTGTGAGTCTGGTGTTTGTGCTGTTGTGCCTTGCTGTTTGACTAGATGTTGACAGGTTGTGGTGCTGCAGTTTCCTTTAATTTTTCTGTTAGTGTTGCTTTTGCTCCTGATGTAGGTATAGCAGGATTATTTGTGACTGTGATGATTATGAATTTTGGTGACCCAGTGAAGAAGATTGTGAATATGGAAACAGGATGATTGATGCAGTTGCATTAGATTGAGCACTCTAGGTGCTGATACCACACAATGCAACTGCTCCAATAATCTATTTCTATGTGAACAGCTGCTTCTGAGAGAGTTATTGATTGTGTGTGCTTGCTGGCAGTGATGCTGATTTTGAGTGATTGAATGTCCTGATGGCTTTATGTTTTCCTTGCCTTGCTGGTTCCTGCTGGGAATGGTCATGTCCTGTCTAGTGTTGTTGTCAGTGCTAGTAGCATGTCTGCTGCTGCTGTGGCATATTGGTTTCTGGTTGCATTCTGTCTTTTGGTCTGGCTCTAGAGATGTCACAGGTGCTGCTTTCTTTGACATTGTTATGTTTAGTGATCTGCTACTGGGGGATATGTTCCTTCTCTTCTTGTGTCCCTTTGTACCTTTACTGCAGTGATGCAAGTCTTGCCTTGTCATGCTTTATGAGGTTGCTGCTAATGCCACCAGAGAATTGTTGTTCGAGATTCTTCATTGACCTTTTTGTTGATTCTGATCTCCTTTGGCTGCACAGTGTTTCTAGAATGTCCCTGCACAATTGGTTGAGTTTGCTGCAGTTGAGAATCTTGTGAGATACGTGCTATTCTTGCCATTCCATCTCTGTTGCTGCTGGTCTCAAGTGACTGCTCATATTGGTGATTTTTGTTATTTATGCTTCTGCAGTGTCCCTGTACAGTTATACTGGAGCCTGTGTAGGGTGCATGGTGTTGCTGCAAATGAGTGAGCTTGTGTAGCCTGTGTTTCTGTTTGTTATTACTATCATACTCTGTGGGAGAGGCATCTGCCTTGCTTGCCTGTGCTCCATGTCCTGCATCTCTGAGATGTCCTGTACCCTTGACATGCTTTATGAAGCTGCTGCTGATGCCACCGGATTACTGCTCAATGTTCTTCACTGATCTTTTGTTGATACTGCTAACCTCTTTGGAAACCTCATTGTTGTCTCTGATAATTCTGGTCTCCCTTACCTGCTCAGAATGCCTCCTAGTGTCAGTGCTTCTACCAAGTCTCTGCAATTGATATTGCTACAGTTGAGCATCTTGTGAGCTGAGTGTTATTCCTGCCATCCCTTCTCTGGTGCTACTGGCCATATCTGATTGTTCAGGTTGGTATTTTTTGCTGTCTATACTTCTGTAGAATCCCTGTATAGCTATCCAGGAGGCTGTATAGATGTCATGAAGTTGCTTCAGGCCTATGTTCCAATTTGTTATATCAGTTCTACTTTGTGTAGGGAGCATCTTCCTTGCTTTTCTCCAAACCTTGTCCTGCATAACTGAGAGGTCCATTACCCTGCACATGAAAACAGAAGAGTTAGAGGTTAATGTGATCAATATTCTACTGTTAAACCTGGTTTTCCTCCCTTCTTGTTTGCTCTGGATTTCTTCGATGAAGTCCTGTCCTGTTATGAGTTGATGCAGTGTGCAGCTTTTCATTTTGCCAACTTCACTCTTATGTAAGGGCATTGTGTTTTATCTGCATTGAGGATTTTCCTACCTACTGAGTCAAGTTGACTGGAGTGATGACACTCAATTCTTCCAAAGTCAAGTGCATAGTTTGCAAGGTGATCTGCCAACTTGTTTCTTTCTCTATAGGTATGTGATACTGTTAGTGTGAGGGATTCTTTGAGTTGGAGGATTTCTTTTGACAATAAGCTCAAAATCTTCTAGGAACCTCCAAATCCAAATACAAACATACATCTAAGTACAAAATAAGCGTACGACCCTATTGGAACCACCAAATTACCAATTCAAGGTTGTTTACACAAAAGTCAAACCTTGGTCAATTCTTCCAACTTAAGGTTTTCAAAATGAAACTAAGTGTTACAATTCACTCCCAAACCCTATGAAAGCCAAACCACCCATCCCTTCAAGTCACAAAACATCAAATACACATACGGGGAACATCAAATAGGGGAACTGAGTTCAAATACACAAAATGAATAGCCGAGTCATTACAATTTTCCCCTCTTAAACAAACATTCGTCCTGGAATGGATTTAGAAATATAACTAAACTGCTGAAAAGATGCAGATATCCGCTTTGCATATCTGACTCGGTCTCCCAAGTGGACTCCTCAACTAGTTGGCCTCTCCACTAAACCTTCATCGATGCAATATCATTAGACCTCAGCTTCCAAACTTATCAATCCAAAATGGCCAATGATTTTTTCTCATAAGCCTGATTCTTATCTATTTGCATTGTTCTTAAGTCCAAAACATGCAACTTAATCTTTATGATACTTTCGAAGCATGAAAATATGAAACACTGGATGAACTCTCGAAATACTAGGAGGCAAAGAAAGTCTATAAGCAACCTCGCCAACTCTCTCCAACACCTAAAATGGATCAATGAACATCGGGCACAACTTGCCCTTCTTCTCAAACCTCATCACGCCCTTCATAAGCGAAACTCTAAGAACAACCTTCTCACCTTCCCTAAATGCCACATCGGGAACCTTCTGGTTCGCATAACTCTTATGTCTGGACTAAGCCTAGCGAAGCCTCTCCTAAATCAACTTCACTTTCTCTAAAGCATGACCTACCAAATCTATCCCCAACAACCTAGTTTCCCAAGGCTCAAACCAACCAATCAGAGAACGACACTGCCTCTCATGTAAGGCCTCATATGGAGCCTTTTGGATACTAGACTGGTAGTTGTTGTTGTATGTAAACTCCGCTAATGGCAGAAACTAATCCCACCGGCCTTCGAAATCAATAATGCATGCCCTAAACATAACTCAAGGATTCGAATGGTTTGCTCGGAATGTCCATCCGTCTAAGGGTGAAACACAGTGCTGAGCTCTACCCGTGTGCCCTACTACCTCTGAATCGCCCTCCAAAAGTGTGATGTAAACTAATTGCCACAGTCTGAGATGATATAAATATGTAAACCATGCAAGTGAACAATCTCTTGATGTACATCTGAGCCAACTTCTCTAAAGTATAGGAAGTCATAACCAGAATGAAATGCGCTGACTTGGTCAACTGATCAACAATGACCCAAACAATATCAAACTTCCTCAAAGTTTGTGGCAAACCTACCACAAAGTCCATAGTAATGAACTCCCACTTCCACTCCGGTATATCAATCTTCTGAAGAAAACCACCCAGTTTATGATGCTCATATTTGGCCTATTGGTAGTTCAAACACCATGAAACATTCCCAACAATGTCCTTCATCATCCTTCTCCACCAATAATTCTGCTTAAAATTACGATACATCTTCATAGCACCTAGATAAATAGAATATTGTGAACTATGAGCCTCCTCAAGAATCAACTTTCTCAAGACATCGACATTAGGAACACAAATCTGACTCTGAAGTCGAAAGACACCATCATCACCAATGGTCACCTTCTTAGCACCACCTCACTGCACATGTCCTTAAGGACAAGCAAGTGGGAATCATCATACTGGCGAACCTTAATGCGCTCAAAAAAGGAGGACAAATAAATAACACAAGAAAGGACTCTGCTATGCTCAGAAATATCTAATCTTACCAATCTATTGTCCAACTCCTGAACATCCATAGCTAAAGGCCTCTCAACAGCTGGAATAAATGCCCAACTCCCAATACACTTCACCTTTCTATTCAATGTGTCTGCTACCATATTAGCCTTTACCGAATAATACAAGATAGAGATATCATAATCCTTTAACATTTCCAACCACCTCTGTTGCGTCAAATTCAAATTCTTTTTCTTAAACAAATGCTGAAGACTTTGATGATCAGTGTAAACCTCACATAACACGCCATAAGTAATGCCTCCAAATCTTGAGCGTGTGCACAATAGCTGCTAACTCCAAATCATGGACCAGATAATTCTTCTCGTGGGGCTTCAAATGTTGTGATACATAGTCAAACACCCTACCTTCATGCATCAACACACAACCAAGGCCAACTCACGAAGAATCACAAATAAAACTATACATCCTCGATCTTGAGGGCAATACAAAAAATGGAGTTGTAGTTAAAGCAGTCTTGAGCTCCTAAAAGTTATCCTCGCACTCATTAAACCATCTGAACGGAGCGCCATTCTGAGTCAACTTGGTCAATAGAGCTGCAATAGATGAGATCCCTCTACAAAGTGATAGTAGAAGCCAGCCAAACCCAAGATTCTCCTAATCTCCGTAGGGGTAGAAGGTCTAGGTCGACTCTAAACTTCCTCAATCTTCTTTGGATCTACCTTGATCGTCACTAAACACCACGTGGCCCAAAAATGCCATTGAATCCAACCAGAACTCACACTTGAAGAATTTAGCATACAACTTCTTCTCCCTCGGAGTCTGAAGCACAATCCTCAAATGCTGCTCGTGCTTCTCCCTACTACGGGAATATAACAAGATATCATCAATGAACACAATAACAAAAGAATCCAAATAAGGCTAAACACATTATTCATCAAATGCATGAAAGTTGTTGGGGGCATTAGTCAATCTCAAAAGACAACACTAAGAACTCATAATGCCCATAATGAGTCCTGAAATTCGTCTTAGGAATACTCGAAGCCCTAATCTTCAACTGATGATACCCCGATTTCAAGTCAATCTTCAAAAACACCCTGGCATCCTGAAGTTAATCAGACAAATCATCAATTCGTGGCAATAGATACTTGTTCTTGATGGTAACCTTGTTTAATTTCCTATAATCAATGCACATCATCATGGAACCATCATTCTTCTTCACAAAACAACAATAGTGCACCCCGAGGAGAAACAGTCAGCCTGATGAATCCCCTATCTAACAACTCCTTCAACTGCATCAACTCAGCTAAAGTCATGTGATATGATGGAATAGATATGGGTTGAGTGCCCATCACCAGATCAATACCAAAATCGATATCCTTATTAGGTGGCATGCTCTGTATGTCTACAGAAAATACATTTGGAAACTCCCTCACTACTGGAACTGAACAGACCATAAGAGTATCAGAACTAAAATCTCTAAACAAAGTCTAGGTACACCAAACATCCCTTCTCAACCATCAGTTGAGCCTTCAGAAGTGAAACCATTATACTAGGAGTATGACCAAGAAAACCCCTCCATTCCAACCTTGGTAACCCCGGCATAGCCAACGTCATGATCTTAGCGTGACGATTAAGAATAGCATGATACGAAGATAAACAACTGATACCCAAGATCACCTAAAAATCCACCATATCTAATAACAACATGTCCATTCTCGGCTCGTAACCAAAAATAATGACCACACACGATTAATAGACTTGATTCACAATAATAGAATCCCTACCAGTGTGGACACATAAATAGGAATATCAAAAGAATCACGTTGGCATATCCAGATAAGAAGAAAAATATTATGACACATAAGAATAAGTGGAACCATGGTCAATAATACTAAAGCATCCCTGTAGCACACTGAAATAATATATGTTATCACCATATTTGTAGCAAGTGCCTCTGGCCTCCCCAAGACTGACCTCCCCCTCTAGGACGGCTTCAAACAGACTGTGCTCCACCCCTAGATGGTTGTGCGAATGGTGTAGATGTTGGCGCCCGAATCACGGACTGGGTGCCGTAACATGGTACATTTCCCAGAAGCCTGGGACAATCCCTCTTGAAATGACTCAAATATTTACACTTAAAGCAACCCCTCCTCTGGAGAGGCTACTAGCTCCGTGACAACCCTGAGAGCCCGAATATCTGCGCGAAAAACTGTGGATAGATAGAGCATGATTTAAACTCTAAACTGGCAATGCTCTGAAAGATGACTGGCCTATGCAATTAAACTCTAAACTGGCAATGCGCTGAAAGATGACTCCCAATGCGAGTACTGTATGAACCTTGGATAACTGAAGAACCATGATAAATATGACTGAATAAGCCTAAAAGGACGTCCTTTACTGTGATGTCCCTGGCCTCCATATAAGGCACTATCAACACCACCTGAACCATGGGACCTCTTGGAGTCCTGCTCCTCTCTCTCTCTCCAACCTGTGAATATGCTCTAAGTGCCAGGCATTCTCTATAAACTTGATGACAAGTAGTATCACTCTCAGGCCATCCCATAACGGATACCAAAATTGAGTCCCTCAATAAACCACTTAGCCCTCTTCCTCTTAGTAGAGATCAAGAACACAGCATGACGTACCAGCTCCGTGAACCTCATCTCATACTACGTCACGATCGTACCCTCTTGGAGTAGATGATCATACTCACTGCACAACTCATCCCTACAAGTTTGTGGAATAAATTTCTCCAAGAAGAGAACTGAGAATTGAGACTATGTGAGTGGTGTTGTGCCAATTGGCCTACTCAACTCTAGGTCTACCACCAGCTATAGGCTGGCCCTATCAGCTGAAGAGTTAAAAATCAACCACGTTTGAGTCCACCAAACCCAAACTACGCATAACCCGATGACACTAGTCAAGAAAAACATGTGCATCCTAAGTAGGCTCTCCACTGAAGTAGGGAGGATAATATCTTTGAAATTTCTCCAGCCTCTTCTTCTCTTCAACGGTCAAGGCTAGCCTAATCTCTGGCTGAACTGCAATAACTGGATACACCAGCAAAGCCCTCAGCATCTGATTGCCATGAGCCAGCTGCTCTAGCATGCGTGCAATGATAGTCTGGGCTCCTCTCTCAGCTTGTTAAGTAGTTGGTGCAACTAGGATCATACCTGCCTGGGTCAAACTCGCATACACGCTCAGGATATGAGCCAAAGTCTCTTGGAGTATGGGTGTAGCAATAGGTCTCTCAGGTGTCTAAGCTGGTCTTATCGGCTCAACATGATTAGGAATCTGCTCCTTAATGGGAGCTATTGATGGCTCTATAGTGGCTACTCTAGAAGGGCCTCTAAATGCACCGCATGCTCCACCCTACCTCGACCCCTGCCTCTTGCATGTCCAGCCTAGGGTACTGGAACCTGCTCAGCTACTCCAGAAGGACGTGTTTTCACTATCTGTGAGAGAATAAAAGAGCAAAATAAACTTCGTTACAAAGAAATATGCACGATAGAGAACGGCATAAAGAGAATCTTTCCTAACAACCTCATAAACTCTCGAAGATAAGTACAAACGTGTTGTATCGATCCGCAAGACTTTACATAACTTGCTGATGACTCATGAGACCGGAGCAATCTAGGACTTTGATACCAAGCTATCACGATCAAAATCCACCGCTGGTCGTGATGGCGCCTAACTTGCTTTCTAGGTAAGTCAATCATAAAACAATAGCGGGAAATAATAACAGTACAAAAATAAATGAGTCTAAAAGTGGAATAAGCATAGATAAATATCAAATCAATACAGCAAATCCCAGGAACTGGTAACACTGAGTCATGATCTTTAGCATAAGAATACAAGTCTGCTAATATAATACATTATTTGAAACAATAACAGGAATAAAAGGATAAAAGGAGACGTTAGGGACTACGATCAGGATGCAACTCTACCTCTGGTCTCTACAGCAACAGCTACAACTCCCAATGCTCAGTTGGGTCCAATTCATGGACTTAATTAAGTACAAAGTGTAGTATGAGTACAATCGTCCTCATGTGCTCAATAAGAATCATGACTAACCTCGGCGAGGAGTGGCGAGAGCAGTCAATGATAATCAAGATCAAACCTGTAAAGTTCGTGAATATATATATATGTGTGTGTGTGTATGCGTGCGCGCGCGTGCGTGTGTGTTGCACATTCTTTTCACACCCTTTCAATTTTAGATCCCTTTTTTTAAAAATATAATTTCGGTGTTGTTTTTGTTTAGTTTATTGAGCAGTTGGTCTTGGGTAAAAACTGCAGCTTTAACAATGGGATACAAATTTTGGAAATATTTCACCTCTATATTCAACTTTTTTTAAACTGGCTTATCTTTCTTCTAGTTTTGTTTTTGTATCGACTTGGTGCCCACTGAGGTTCCTAATCTTTTTTGTTCTATCCTTCAAAAATTGAATCTTCCCAACATTATCAATTCGCGAAGGTAATTATCAAGGAAAGAATAAGCTTGACTTTTATTTTTTGCGTCATGGTTGTATAGATGTGTTCTTTCTCAAGTTTTGGATCTAACTATTGACATGGAGGTTTGACTGTCCCGATAGCTTCGTATGGTAGTTTTGGACTTAGGAGTATGTCCCTTCTCAAGTTTTGGATCCAACCATTGACATGAAGGTTTGACTGTTCCGATAGCTTCGTATGGTAGTTTTCTTAAGAGTATGTCTGGATAGTGATTTGGAGGTTCATAAGTCGTTTTGGTTTTAATTGACGAAAGTTAGAATGTTGAAGGTTTGTAAGATTGAGAAGTTTGACCGAGAGTTGACTTTATTGATATCAGGCACAGATTTTTATTTCGAATATTAAAATAAAATTGTATGTCATTTATAACTTATATGTAAAATTTGAAATCAAACAGAGTGAATTTGATATGATTCGATATTGGTTTTGGACGTTGAAAGTTCATTACTAGCACAAGCCTAACATGGGAATGGCTTTTGTGATGTTTACTCTTCATTATAACTTTTTCGTTTTAATTTTGAGAGCTATAGTATCTAACTCAACAGATAATTCTAGAATACATATGTAGTTTGTATCTTCAATACATCATGTGTTGGGGCTATGCTCCCAACCTTAGTAGCCAATCTTTTCCATTCCAAAAACCACAACGCAGGAAGATTTTGCGGGACCTGGAAATAGCAGGTAAACTCCAATGGAGAAAAGAAAATGAAATCAGGTATAGTGCAAAATACATATTAGTGAGTAATAAAGTAGACGTGTATAGAACTCAATCTCCTCTGGAAAGTAATAACAATATGAGTACAAACTTCAGTGTGTGTGTGTGCGCAGTGGGGATTTGTAGCACTTTTTTGTTCTCCCCCAAAACAGCCATGCCCATATCCAAAATCCAAAGAAAAATCATTACTTTAAGAAAGAAAATCAAGAAAGGGTAGACTCGATTGCACTTATTACAAAATAAAGCTATGGATAGGTTTATGGTCAGGTGATTGGGAAAAGGCAACAAATAATCTATGGGCAAAAATTTCGTGTCAGGTTTCATGATGTCCATGTCCTTGTTCAACTAAAAATAATAATCAAAATAACAATACTTTATATTCGTAGAGACTAAAATATTAAGTCCGTTAATGTTAAATTGATGTAACTGGAACACATTAGAAGAAACTGACTGGAAGAAGCATTGCAGGAAAATTCCACATAAAAGTGTCTAGGCTAGGGCAGAAGACATTTGATGAGAATTTTAACAGATATAATATCATATTGCTATTGACTACTTGCTGATAGTTTCAATTGAAAAAAATATTTCCTTGCAGAAATAAATTGTCTTTGCCTTCCTGTGGCAGATATCTTTATCATATTTTCAGTTAATTACACAACTTATGTTTCATTCTCAATCCTTTAAACCACTAAAAAAGATACTACTTGCTGATAGTTTCAAATTAAAAAAATATTTTTGTTTGTAGAAATTAATTCTCTGTGTCTTCCTGTGGCAGATATCTTTTCCATATTACTCATAAAGATAATGAAAGATTCATTTCCAATATGACATTAGCAAATAGCTAAACACATGTTGCTCATTATGATAACTTTTGACTTTCAAAAAATTTTATAACAGACCATATATTTTTACCTATACCACATTGTAATAGTTATTTGAGCAAAGATGTAAATTTTCTTTGTCTATGATGGTACGAATAAGTAAATATTCCTTTGTGTGCTTGTGTGGAGCTATATCTCATATTTAGAGCCATGATACGCGACCATGACAATATAAATTCTATTTTTCAAGTTATTCTTTAGGAAAATCACATTTATCAGTATCTTTATTATTATTATTACTGTAATACATGTAACAACAAAGCGAGAATGAAAAATTACATAATGAAATTGACATCTTCTCAATTATAAAAAGACCAAAGAGACACCACTGAAATATTGACATTTCATACTGCAGGAGAAAAATTTATCAACCAAATCGAGGTTAACTAATCTCATGTAGTTAAAGCAAAATTTGTTTCAAGTGACTTTATAAAAATGGCGTATGCTTTACCAGTATTTGTGGACCATTGAGGCGGCCAAAAACTTTTACAACCACCACAATTGTCCTCTCTAGTTCTTAATGTTCGATCACCAACACAACAAAATTCCTTTGTAGGGAAGGGGGGAGTGAGACTGTATGGGGTCGGATACAATCGGGCACATAAGGAGTATCGACCTTGGGCATAAACCGAGGTCGATCTATATTAGATCGAGGCCAACGCTTCAAGAAGGACGGTTCGAGGTCGGACATCATTGAATCGAAGTCAAAGTATTCAAAAGGAGACAGTCGAGACCGGTCTGGATAAAAGCATCTTATGGTAAGCATCAGTTTCGCATAATGGAAAGGCTGAAAATCCCGTGGTAAACAGTTATCTCGGCGGGAATCACGGCCTCAATCATCAGAGACATTGGACCAGTATTTTTAGGGATAATTCATCCTGTAATTAAGTCTTTTACTTTATATAGAATTCCTTTTTTCCCTATAAAAAGGGTACTTAGTTTCATTGTACAGGACACAATACACTATCAGTAATACAAGCTACCATTTTCTAATTATCTCTTGCTTAAATTATTTATTCTTCATTGCTGCTCATTCCATCGCAGAAAAGTTATTCAACCTCAGTGGTTTGGTTACTCTCTTATTTATTTAAATCAATCTTTATTCATCGCTATTTATTTTATTGTATCAGACAAATTCACGTATCCTTAACTTCGCATACCAATTCAATTGTTATTCGTATTTGAGGGTAAACACTTTGGCGCCCACCGTGGAGCTAAGGATAATAGTGAGTGTTTGATACAAATTTCTGTCACACACTATTTTATGCTTGTTCTTCGCAGGATTTTTTGTTTTCGAGATACAACATAATCATGTCGCACTCACACCCATCAATGATGAATTCGACCACCAGGGCGAAAACAACAATACGATGCTCAGTAATGAGGTTCCGAACAACGCCAACTCTCAAATGGCGATTGATGTAGATCAGACTTCTGGCCCGTCAAACAGTGTTCGGGGAGAACACCATACAAGGACTCAAAATAATGAAGGGGACGGGATCAGCCTCAGAATGATATTCGACATACTACAGGCCCAGCAAGCAGCCATCGCCCAGCTACAAAGTCGGAGCCAGGTTTCGGATAGGGTTGAAGCCGGCTCTTCTCGAGGAGTCGCTCCCGGAAATGAATCGGTCGCGGCGCAGTCAGATGAAAACGGAACAGGGACGAACTCTGGAATCATGAAGATGCTCGAGGAGCTGACCAAGCGAGTCGAATCGGGCGAAAAGAAAATCGAAGCTAACGACAAGAAAGTGGAAACGTATAACTCAAGGGTGGACCAAATTCCAGGAGCACCCCCGGTGTTAAAGGCTTAGACTCAAAGAAATTCGTGCAAAAGCCTTTCCCACCGAGCGCCGCACCGAATCCAATACCAAAAAAGTTCCGCATGCCAGAAATCCCCAAATATAATGGGACGTCCGATCCGAATGAACACGTAACGGCGTACACATGCGCCATTAAGGGGAACGACCTCGAATACGATGAGATCGAGTCCGTTCTTATGAAATAATTCGGGGAGACCTTGTCAAAAGGAGCAATGACTTGGTACCACAACTTGCCCTCGAACTCCATCGACTCCTTCGCCATGCCTGCAGATACCTTCGTCAAGGCTCATGCAGGTGCTATTAAAGTCGAAACAAGGAAGTCAGATTTGTTCAAAGTCAGGCAAAGAGATAATGAGATGTTGAGGGAGTTTGTATCTTGCTTTCAAATGGAGCGAATGGATTTACCTCCGGTTACCGATGATTGGGCCGTACAGGCTTTTACTCAAGGGCTTAATGCCCGAAGTTCAACGGCTTCTCAACAGCTCAAACAAAGCCTGATCGAATATCCCGCTGCCACTTGGGCGGACATACATAATCGATATCAGTCGAAGATCAGGGTCGAAGATGATTAGCTCGGGGTCCCCTCGGGATCCGTTTATCCTATCAGAACTAATGATCGGATTCTGAGAGATAGTTATCGAGAGCCGAGGTCGAACAAAGATAGGCACTGACCGTATCCTAGCGATCGAAGGGCCATCCGGGGAAGACAAAGGTCACCGAGACAGGAGAGAAGGAATGATCCTAATCAAAGGAACCGAGGACCGTTGCCCAGAAATAACTTCGAAAGAGCCGCTAATCACCGAGAAGCGCCCAGACGGTCCGAGTATAACTTCAACGTCGATTCAGCGACCCTCGTATCTGCCATTGGCCGTATTAAAGATACCAAATGGCCTCGCCCGCTGCAATCGGATCCGGCCAAAAGGGACCCAAACTTAATATGCAAATACCATGGTACACATGGTCACAGAACGGAAGATTGCCGGCAACTAAGGGAGGAAGTGGCTCGGTTGCTTGAAAAAGGTCATCTCCGAGAATTCCTAAGCGATCGGGCCAAAAACCATTACGGAAACAGGGATAGACCCACAAGTCAAGAAGAACCCCAGCACACGATCAACATGATAATCGGAGGGGTAGATACACCCCAGGGCCCGGTGTTGAAGCGCACTAAAATATCTATCACCCAGGAAAAACGTACTCGGGATTACGCAATTGAAGGAGCTATACACTTCAGTGATAAAGATGCAGAAGGGGTTACACATCCCCAAAACGATGCGTTGGTAATATCAATGCTCGTACATAAAACCCGGGTGAAGCGCGTACTTGTCGACCCCGGTAGTTCGGCTAATATAATTCGGTCATGGGTCGTCGAGCAGCTCGGGTTATCAAACCAGATCATCTCCGAAATTCGGGTCCTCAATGGTTTTAACATGGCATCATAAACAACCAAAGGGGAGATAACACTGATGGTTAACGTCGCCGGTACTGTCCGGGCAACGAAATTTTGTGTGATCGAGGGCGACATGAGGTACAATGCCTTGCTCGGGAGGCCTTGGATTCATGACATCGCAGCTGTACCTTCAACATTGCATCAGATGTTGAAATTCCCATCTGTCGATGGGGTCGTCACCGTTTATGGAGAGCAATATGCTGCGAGAGAAATGTTCGCACTGGATGAGGCAACATCAAAGCCGATTGTTTCTTCCCAGAAGGCCCAATAGCAATCAAAGAAGCCGCCTTCAACAAACGAGGGCGAGGAGGATCAACTTGACGTTGATAATCACGGGGTTCCCTCGGTCATTTATCGGTCCTGACGAGTCCGATGAGACTAAATCGACAGTCGAAGAGCTCGAACATATTTCACTCCGCAGTGATGCGCCGGATCGAAAGGTATACCTGGGCTCGGGCTTAAACTCCGAGCTTAGGACCAAATTAATTAAATTTCTTTCAGCTAACGAAGATTCCTTTGCTTGGTCCCATCTTGACATGATAGGGATACCGCCAGAATTACAACCCACAAGCTGAGCGTTGACCCAAAATTCCGGCCGATCAAGCAAAAGAGGAGGCCTCAGTCTGAAGCCAAACAAGCATTCATTAAGGACGAGGTAACTAAACTTTTGAATATAGGATCCATTCGGGAAGTTAAGTACCTGGAGTGGCTAGCAAACGTAGTTGTAGTTCCTAAGAAGGGAAATAAACTTAGGATGTGCATAGATTATAAAGACCTAAACAAGGCGTGTCCCAAAGACTCCTTTCCCCTGCCCAACATCGATCGCATGATCGATGCTACCGCTGGCCACGAGATTCTTAGTTTTCTCGATGCCTACTCTGGTTACAACCAGATACAAATGGATAAGGATGACCAAGAAAAAACATCCTTTATCACCAAGTATGGCACTTATTGCTATAATGTAATGCCTTTCGGGCTAAAAAATGCAGGGGCTACCTACCAACGCTTAGTAAATAAGATGTTTGAAAAACAACTAGGAGTAACAATGGAAGTTTATATTGATGACATGTTAGTCAAATCCCTGCAAGTAGAGGACCATTTGAGTCATTTGCAGGATACATTCGACGCCCTGAAAAGGTACAACATGAAGTTGAACCCGGAGAAATATGCATTCGGAGTAAGCTCGGGAAAATTCCTTGGCTTCATGGTCTCGAACCGGTGAATAGAAATCAACCCCGATAAAATCAAGGCCATCGAAGACATAACGATCGTAGACAGTGTGAAAGCAATACAAAAACTGACAGGTCGAATAGCGGCCCTGGGCCGATTTATATCGAGATCATCCGACAGGAGCCATCAGTTCTTCAACGTGTTGAAGAAGAAGAACGAGTTCTCATGGGGACCGGAATGCCAACGCGTGTTGGAAGAACTTAAAAGGTATCTCTCTAGCCCACCTTTGCTACATACGCCAAAAGCAGGTGAGCAATTATACCTTTACCTTGCTGTGTCGGAAATAGCAGTAAGCGGAGTCCTGGTTCGAGAAGAGCAAGGTACGCAATTTCCCATTTATTACGTCAGTAGAACAATAGGAGAGGTCGAAACTAGGTACCCTCATTTAGAAAAATTAGCGCTCGAATTATTAAGTGCCTCTAGAAAGTTGAAACCATACTTCCAATGTCACCCTATATGTGTAGTGACAACTTATCCACTTAGAAACGTTATGCATAAACCTGAGTTATCAGGTTGGTTGGCCAAATGGGCCATCGAAATAAGCGGATGCGACATTGAATATCGGCCTCGAACTTCGATCAAGTCCTAAGTACTGGCTGATTTTTTTGCCGATTTCGCGCCGTTGCTTATCCCCGAGGTCGAGAAAGAGTTGATGACCAAGTCGGGGTCTCCTTCGGGAGTGTGGAATTTGTTCACATACGGCGCCTCAAATCCGAAGGGATTGGGGCTTGGCATCGTGCTCAAACCCCCAATCGGGAACACGGTTCGACAAGCTATTAAAACTGTAAAATTGACTAACAATGAAGCAGAATATGAGGCTATGATTGCAGGTTTGGAGTTGGCTAAGAACTTAGGGGCAGAAGTAGTCGAGGCCAAATGTGACTCCCTCCTCGTAGTCAACCAAGTGAATAGGACATTCGAGGTCAGAGAGGAACGTATGCAAAGGTATGTGGACAAGCTTCAGGTCACGTTGCACAGATTTAAAGAATGGACCCTACAACATATACCCCGAGAACAAAATAGTGAGGCCGATGCCCTAGCCAATTTAGGATCATCGGTTGAGGATGAAGAAATTGATTCTGAAAAGGTCGTGCAATTATTGAGATCGGTGGTGGAAGAAGGCCATGCCGAGATTAACTCAACAAGCTTGACCTGGGATTGGAGAAACAAATACGTAGAATATCTTAGTTCAGGTAAATTGCCATCGGATCCTAAAGAATCAAGGGCGTTGCGCACAAAGGTAGCCCGATTTTGCTTGGCCGACGATGGAACCTTACACAAAAGAACATTCGGAGGCCCCCTCGGCATATGTCTCGGACCGGGAGATACCAAATACATCTTAAGGGAGATACACGAAGGAACATGCGGCAACCACTCCGGTTCCGATTCCTTGGTTCGAAAATTAATTTGGGCCAGTAATTATTGGATCGACATGGAAAGAGACACTAAGGAGTTTGTACGAAAGTGCAGCAGATGCCAAAGACACGCACCGATGATCTATCAGCCCGGAGAGACACTGCATTCGTTCTTATCGCCATGGCCGTTTATGAAGTGGGGAATGGATATCGTCGGTCCCCTCCCTCAAGCACCAAGCTCAATTTATTCTTTTTATGACTGACTACTTTTCCAAATGGGTGGAAGCACGGGCTTATGAGAAGGTCAGGGAAAAGGAAGTAATTGACTTCATATAGGATCATATTATTTGCCGGTTCGGGATGCCCTCGGAAGTTGTATGCGATAATGGAAAGCAGTTCGTTGGCAGTGAGATAACAAAATTCTTCGAAGATAACAAAATTAAGAGAATATTGTCAACTCCATATCACCCCAGTGGCAATGGTCAATCCGAGTCGACCAATAAGACCATAATTCAGAACTTGAAGAAAAGGCTAGCCGACGCAAAAGGAAAATGGAGAGAGATGTTGCCCGAGGTCCTATGGGCATATCGCACAACCGAAAGAACCAGCACCAGGGCCACCCCGTTTTCCCTGGTCTACGGTACTGAAGCACTGATACCGGTCGAGGTGGGCGAACCAAGCGTCAGGTTCCAATACACAACTGAAGAATCGAACCAGGAGGCTATGAACGTCAGCCTGGAACTTCTAGATGAAATAAGGAAGCTGCTCTAGTTCGGATGGTGGCGCAAAAGCAAAAAATCGAAAGATATTATAATCGGAGGGCCCGTCTCTGACACTTCAATATTGGGGACTTGGTACTCAGAAGGGTTACACCCAACGCTCGAGATCCCAACGAAGGAAAATTGGGGCCGAACTGGGAAGGGCCCTATACTATCTTAAAGGTCACCAGAAAGGGGTCTTACAAGCTCGTAACCACAGATGGCAAGCAACTGTCAAACAACTGGAACGTGAGCCACCTGAAGCGGTATTATTGTTAAGGTAATACATTTCGATTTTTCTTTTATTTTATTTGTTGATACTAACACCCGCGGATTACAAATGGAATGGCCTCGAGCTGGGAAACACAAAGCACTAGGGCTAAAAGCACGCGTTGCACTCTTTTTCCCTTCGACCCGTTTTGTCCCAAATCGGGTTTTACGGCAAGGTTTTTAATGAGGCAACCATGAGTCGTGCTAACTTAGATTGGTCGTTCATCGAAGATAACTAGATTCGGTGCATAACTTCGATCGATCTCGTACATTTGGAGATTGCCTGATTACTTCGAATCTTCATTTAGCTACTTCAAATTCAAGGGGACTTCGTGCAGATCGTTAGGAGCCAATGTAAGGGTCAAACGGTCAAAAGAACCGTGCCCGAATAGATCGATCTTCCCCTTAAGTGAAATTGTACAAGCATATGAATGCTAATAAAGTTTCTTTGGCACCAATATTTTTCTGAGCCCAAGGGCCTCTTTGATTATCATGGCATTATCTAAAGTTAACATCGTACGAATATCCGCGCTAAACTCGAAGGGGAGTAAAACCTATTAAGGCAAACCCCAAAGTCGATTGGTAGGCCAAGGCCGTATTGAGTTAACAAAACTCGAAGGGAAATAAGACCAACTCAGGCAATCTCAATTTATAAAAGGCTAAGGCTGAACTTTGTTAAGATTCGAGGACGATTAGAATTTGCCAAGGCAAGACCTCGATTCTTTAAAAAGGGGCTAAGGCCAAATCAAATCGTTAAAATTTGAAGGGGGCCATATGTTGCTAAGGTATGATCCCGACTTCTTAATGGCCCAAGGCCGCATCGTACTAAAGAAAGTTCGGGAATAAATGAAGCCTACTAAGGCGACTCCGAATTTACAATAAGGCTAAGGCCGAATTGGGTTAAAACCTGTTAAGATCGATTCAGTTCCTTAACGGGCCGAGGTTCCCCCGAGACGCGGGCCTTATTCGGTCGATCACTGAGGAAGAAAACTTACAAAGAAAATTCACAATCCTAGCAAAGGCGGGAAAGTTGCGAAATATAAAAACTATAGAACGAAGTCAGACAAAGTAAAGGAATTTTATACAGCATGAGGGAGTCCTTTTATATATTCAAATTACAAAAAATGACGCATCATTTTACAAGCAACGTCAGTCAGAACCATCCTCTTCTTCCTCGGGGAAGGCTTGCCTTCTTGCTTCAGCTTCGATCTTTGCTGCTTCATCGCCTTCAGAAGACAGATCGAAACCCCGAGCTTGTATCTCCTCAAGGACGGAGAGTCGGGTCTGACAGTTAGTATATTCGACCAAAACCTTTGATTGCTCTTGGGATGCCTCGACATAGGCTCTATATTGAGCTATCAAGTCATCGGCGTCGGCCTTGGATGTAGCAATCTCAGATCTTGCTGATTGCAGCTCATTCACCAGCACACCCCGGTCCTAGGTAAGCGACTCAACTTGGAGTTGGAGAGATTCGGTGCTCTTGGTCAGAACTCCGATCTTTTCTTGCGCCTCCGAAAGTTGCTCCTCTAAGGGAGCTAAGCGAGCCCGGAGGGTCTCTTTTTCCGAAGTCAATATTGGCCTTAGATTTCCATTCGTTAGTTTCGGCATTAGCCTCGCTCACTGCAGACCAGAGTCGATCTAATCGATCGGTTTACTGCCCCAGCTGGTCGACTACTTTGTTATGCTCTCTCCGCACAAAGTCCAGCTCGGATCGAAGGTTTGACATCTCGCCCTCGAGCCGCTGACGTCGCGCCTTTTCTTGTGTCATTTCTTCTCTTATCCGAAGGAAATCCTCCTGATGAAGCACCGAAGACTGCAAGGTGTATGCAGTGAAACAGTCAGTGCAAATCTAAGAGCAAGATAACAGGTGCCAAAGAGAACCAATGGGGGAATATACCTTGTTCGATGCCTGCTGAGCTTCGTTGAATAAACAGGCCCAGTCCACCGCATCCATTGCGGCCTAATCCTCGTCGGTCACCAAACAACGAAAATAGCTAGCCACGCCGACAGGCGCAGCCAAAGCTCGAGCATCCTTGGGAATGGTGAACTTTATCACTCTCTTCCGATCTGGTTTGGAGCTCGGAGCGGGGAATCTGTCCACTAACTTGATACCAACAGACACCCCACTCGTCTCGACGGGGGGGACTCCTTCTTGGCACTTCAAGCCCGAAGGTATCAGCCGATGGCACTCCATCAAAGAACTCTTCAAAGGCTCCTACTGCTACCGGACCTTTACTCGGCATGTGCGTTCTTGCCGCTTGGGCCTCATTCAGAGTTGCCTCCGAAAAGGAGGGGGAATCCATCATCTCCGGGAGGTCCGAGATCCCTTGTGCTGCCTCCCCAGTATCGGCACGTATCCCGGTCCTCGTCCTTGCCTCGAGATCCTCCGCTCGTGGGATGCAAGCCTCACCGACCGCTAGCTCGGGGACTGTCCGAGGTGGTTCGTTCTTTAAAGTATCGGGGTTTCTATCCTCCTCGGAGTCGTCGCTTAGTTGGATGGCCGGATCAGTTACTTTAGGTTTGCGAGCCAGCATTTTCTTCCTGCTTTTCCTTTTCTCGGGCTTTGAAGGACCGAGGATCTCTTTTCTTTTTTTCTCTCCCCACTTTTCCGAGACAGGGGGAGGGAAAGAAGCTTCCCCACCGGTGAGTGCCGACCTCAACTCAGCATCCTTCGAGAGACCTACGAAGAAAAGAGAAAAAATCAGTAATAACGTCGATCACTTGAAATGAGAAAGACAAATATTGTCGGGCTCACCATGATTTTTGGCCTCCCAAAGGCCTTTCGATATTTCCTGCCAGGCTCGCTATGAGTAGGCCCTCTGAGCCACCACTCTCCGGACCCACTCCTCCAAATGATGGATCGCAGCCGGCGCCTGAGAAACGGCTGCACCTTACAAAACTTATCGGTTAGATACCAAAGGAAAAATAGCAGATGGTTTCAAGTAGGGATATAATGCTTACGTCTCAAGTTCCACTTCTCGGGGAACGACATATCTTCTGCGGGGATCAGGTCAGAGGTTCTTATTCGAATGAACCGGCTCATCCAACCCCGATCCTTGTCTTCATCAATGCTCGAGAACGGGGCTTTGCTGGCCCGGCGAGCAAGTTTTATTAGCCCCCTTCGGAACATTCGGGGACTGTATAGTCGGAGTAGATGGTCGACGGTGAATGGGTGCCCTTCGACCTTACTCACGAAGAAACGGAAAAGGTGGACTATCCGCCAAACGGAGGGATGAACCTGGTCCAGCGTGACATTATACCGTTTACAAAAGGCAACGATTATGGGGTCCAAAGGTCCCAGCGTAAAGGGATAGGTATAAACGCTCAGATAACCTTCCATGTAGGTGGTAATCGCCTCATTCGAGGAAGGGACTACCACATCCTTGTCAGCCCATTTACACTCTGCTTTCACCCTGTCAAGGATTTTGTGGGTGATCGAGCTAATGTACATGGAGACCGGTTCGCCTCGGCCAGGCACTGAGGAGGCTTTTTCCACTTTAAAATCGGAGCTAATGAAACATCCCACCGGTATGAAAGCCTTCAAAGGAGGCTCTGTGGAAGTTTCCCCAACAAGGGCTGCTTCAACCTCTTCAGCGGGTTGAGAAGTTGAAAGTTGTTGTTTTTGAGGAATGGATTTTGATGTCTTTGCCATTGGAGTTGAAGTGATAGGAGTAGAAGCAAAGGACAATGTACGAGAGAAGTTTGAAGTGTAAATATGCAGAGAACAAAAGAGAGGAAAGGTTTGAACAACATAAAGTCTGGAAATTAAAGAATGGAGGAGCTACTTATACTTTCTTAGAAGCGGAGGTTCAGAGCACGAGGTAGGGGAGCATTAAATGGCATTTGCAGAAGTTGCAGGGACTGTCGCCAGCTAGGACATGCGAGAACTCTTTTTGACAGCAGTCACGTGCGTCATCGTGCTGCCGTCACCCATCAATGAGACGGTTTTTAGGTTGTGTGATTTGACGTTTTGAATTTCGTGTCAATAAGTATGTTTTTGCTTGACCTGCTCTCGAATGGCGGTGGCTCATATCGTTTCTTGTCGCTACTCTCCAACAAACGAGGGGACTATCTGTATGGGGTCGGATATAATCGGGCACATAAGGAGTATCGACCTTGGGCACAAACCGAGGTCGGTCTATATTGGATCGAGGCCAACGCTTCAAGAAGGACGGTTCGAGGTCGGACATCATTGAATCGAAGTCAAAGCATTCAAAAGGAGGCAGTCGAGACCGGTCTGGGTAAAAGCATCTTATGGTAAAAGTATCAGTTTCGCATAACGGAAAGGCAGGAAATCCCGTGGTAAACAGTTATCTCGGCGGGAATCACGGCCCCAATCATCAGAGACGTTAGACCAGTATTTTTAGGGATAATTCATCCTGTAATTAAGTCTTTTACTTTATATAGAATTCCTTTTTTCCCTATAAAAAGGGTACTTAGTTTCATTGTACAGGACACAATACACTATCAGTAATACAGGCTACCATTTTTTAATTATCTCTTGTTCAAATTATTTATTCTTCATTGCTGCTCATTCCATCGCAGAAAAGTTATTCAATCTCAGTGGTTTGGTTACTCTCTTATTTATTTAAATCAATTTTTATTCATCGCTATTTATTTTATTGTATCAAACAAATTCACGTATCCTTAACTCCGCGTACAAATTCAATTGTTACTCTTATTTGAGGGTAAACAGTTACCATTCATGTAAGAGCCCAAAAAAGATATTCTTTTACAGTAGCAAAAGATCCCCAAAAAAAGGGTCAATACTTCCTGCAATTGGAAAGCGTAAATCAGCACATAAGAAAGACATTCTAGATTATAATAAAAAAATAAATAAATCAAACTGCATTAATATTATAAACAAAAACATGTAAAAGAACCCATATGCATGTACACATTCCACAACGAAAATATGGAAGAAAACAGACAAAATAGGTATTCATAAAATATCAAATATACTCAAACTAAATCAAGAGCATAAAAAAAACAGAAAACAAATCATTGATAACTTCAAAAGATGAACAAACATTTAGAAATTAATAATATCAAAGGCTTACATTAGTCAAGAACAATCAATTATACATATGTATAAAAGCATACATATGCAAATCAATACATCAAACAAGAGAACAAACAAAATAGAGAGAAATTAACCACAAACGTAAAACAGCCGAAGCAACAATAGGAAACGCAATCGAACCACAACAGGGTTAGAACAACATAGAGTGAAAGAGTAAAAGAAAAAGTAACGAATTTTAAAAGAAGGCCTAGTGAAAAGGGGGATAATGAAAGTGAAAAGGGGAGAGTTGAGATTGAAGAAAAATGGAGAAATCAGAAGAGAGACGTGGGGACTTACAAGACTAACATGCAAGGAGCAGAGTATGTACAACTATAAATACTTAAAAAGACTCACTTTTTACACTTTTTTTGATGGTGTTGGTTGTTGTAGTTTCAGCCCTGCGCTTGAAGATTTAGAGATCAAATCTGTTACTTTCATTTCTACATCATTTGTACCTAAAGGCTTTACCTTTTTTTTTGGCTTCTCTCGCTAATTATTGGTGCAAAGATATGTTCCTTTTCTATGTAGGACAAAACTGATAGACTTGTACCCACATAGTCAGAACTTTTCCAAGATGATTTTCTTAATTGAATTCGAAAGATTCTATCTGAAAATGTCTCCTGGATATGGTTAATAGACAAGAGTTGTTTCTGAAAATGAAGAGAGTCAATTTTAATATCTAAAGTGCCAGATAAAAAAAGCTGAATGAAAGTAATGTAAAAGTACATACAGATAATATTTTTGCATGCAAAAAAGTATTCGATCGTGACTAATATAATTTCGGCAGAAATGATAGACTAAGAACATGTGTTATAAACAAATAATTTGTCTAAGTTTATACCTTGACACGGGTTGTGTCAAATATATCTTCTGCTGTCATTGAGAGCATCTTAATACATGTAAGAAAATGATATATTTTGCTAAAATGACACTTATAAATATGGCAAAGCGATAATCACTGAGGAACTAAAGTTGTCCGTCGTTTACACGTGGTGCAGTCAAAATCTCTTCTTTCCTTCGTTCGCAACTTCTGTTTGCAACCCGAGCATTCAAGCACACAAAACTTCTGCACGTCACTTGATATTGACATCTCGGCCTCAACATAAAAAATCCTCTGTCTGCCAACAAAAAGAAAATCACATGTTTATCCTGGTTTTATAAGTAAACTAACACACATTTAAATATCTACACACTTAAAGAAGTTTGCGACTGAATTTCTGCAATGGGAATAATTTGATGTTGTGCAGGAATCACCTTGAGAGAGGTGGATGACCTTGATGACCTTGAGAAGTTGTCTGATGCACAACCTGCGAGCATGTCTTTGTTTGGTTTTGCCTTATCGCCACAACATATAGGAAATTCAGTACGTTGTACAAGTACATAATGAAGTCAGAGAATAACACTAAAAATCCTATACCACTTGATCAACTCCAACGCTTCTGGATAAGCAGGATCTATTTGTATTGTTGAGTTGAATCTAGTTTATAGCGATAAACTTGTGTAAAGTATTCGTGTAACGTTGTTTTCATTTTAAAAAAATAAATATACTCCTCCCAAGGGAGAAATTTGGGCAAATTGATACCATTATAGGGAGATAATTCTATACTCCTCCCAAGGATTACTGGATATTTTCATTGTCGTTGACTTCTGACTCGATTTTTTACTGGATTTTGGTCCCTCCAGCTGTTGGCTCCATGCAGATTGCTGGAAGCAATGACTTTGGTCTTCAACTTCTAAGAAGTCCTCCCTTAAGGTGAGAAGAATTCGTTTTTTCCTGATAAATGCAGGGAATGTATAAATAAATTATCCAATATAATTTGTTTATAAGGATACATGTATGTTTTTGAAAAGTCAAATTGCAAGTAGTAGTAATATTGGGTACTTACTGATTGTCGGTGAAAATAATCTCGCGACACCTATTTAGACCTCGACCAGCATATTTTGGAGGGCCACAACGGACAACGACTGCTAGTATATCTGCTAACACTACTAGAAATCCGCTAAAAAGCGACCAAAATTTAGCGATTAAAGTTGGTCTAACCAAAAAAACGACCAATGTTGGTCACCAAATTGGTGAAAATAATATAATAATAATTTTAAATACATTAGCGACCAACGTTGATCGCTACTTGGTCGAAAATTTCGTCAAAATATTGACCGGACCGGTCAGACCTGTTTGGTCAAACAAAATTCCAGATTAGCGACCAACGTTGGTCGCCTTAGAGGACCCACGTTTAAGATTAACGACCAACGTTGGTCGCTTAAGAAGAAGTAACTGTTGGGCCAAGTTAGCGACCAACCTTGGTCGCCAACCTGAGAAAATATAAATAAATCAGATTTAAAGTTGGCGACCAACGTTGTCGCTAATTTTATAATATATATATATATATATTTAGCGACCAGAGTTGGTCGCTTTCAGGTCAACATTTGGTCAAAATTCAACTCACTTTTGTATTTACTATCTAAATAATATAAATGTAAGCCGTTAACACTTTTGTAATACAAGGGATGAATAAACTAAAATATACTCTAACATACTATATATGCAGTTAAGTAGTACTACGAAGCGTGCGTGCGTATCCACACACACACACACACACACATATATATATATATATATATATAAAAGAACATGAAGCGCTCGGAACACAGGAACGGGTTTTTTTTTGTATTGATACACTTGTAAAGTGATTTATCGACTTATAACCTACTCATATGCATGTATATATATTAACAATAAATTAAAATATCTCGACTATATATATATATATATATATATATATATATATATATATATATAGTATAGTGTGTGTATATATATATATATATATATAGTATAGTATAGTGTATTATA